>MU614564.1:0-76328 GCA_025201725.1 Chytriomyces sp. MP71 | reverse complement strand
TTGCTTTGGAGCAGCGTGCTTATGAGTTCCACGTGGCTGTCCTCGTACTTGACACGATACAGGCCAGAGGCGTTCTCGTTGAGCTTCCAGAAAGCTCCAGAACTCAATGAATCGTAAGGAAAGGTGATGGTATCCTCCTTGTCGGAAAGAACATGCTTGGTCGCACCAGTCTTGCCAGTTAAGTGAGAAGAATGAGCAAGACTAGCGACATCATTGGCAAATTCAAACGTCACTTGTTCCTTTTCTTTGTCATACGTGATGGCGATGGCGTCTTGCCTGACGGAGTTTTGCAGTGTCAGTACATTCCTCAATCACTCGCAACGGCTTACTTTTCGCCATTGACCGTGACACTCGCTTTGTGCACTGTCAGGTCTTTGGCGTTCAAGACAGCCTTGAAAGTGTCTTCCTTGACATCAACGCTAGAAGTAACTCATTAGCGGTGCAGACGAGGAGGGTGGAAATCGGGACTCACTCAATTGCAATGGTTCCGTCAAATGTGAAGGACTCCAGACTAGGAGCCAGCCAGACGTCGTAGTGGGAGGGAACCAGCCATCCAGGCAGGATGTCTCTCTCATTGGCGGAGGAGACTCCGCCGATCGGAGTCTCCTCGGATGCAGTGTGGAAGCGGCACATTTTCTACGAAGTTTTTGACAAACAATTTTTGGGGTTGATTGATTCAGTCAGCAACGCCACCGTGGCCAATTTCTTTTAATAAACAATTATTGCAGATCCTGGGCGTTCTATAGCTTGTAAACCATTTTGATCGAGAATGCCACGGATAATTTGTTGCGAGATTCTTTGGCTGGAGTGTATTACGCAAAACGGGAGGAGAGTCCGGAGGAAGGCGGAAGGCGAGTCGGAAGAGTTGTCGGATGTGTCGGAGGCGGTTATTTTGAGGAAATGGGAAGATATGTGTGCGGAGGAGAGGATTCGCGTGTTTGAGGCTGATGAGGCGAACCGCCGCGCCTTTGGGGGATATCCGATTCTGGGACCAGAGGAAGGACTTGCTTAGTTTCAAAGATTATCCCGCCTAAATGCGAATGGGAGGGGTGATTTGGTTTTCGAAATCACTGGCATGGAGTTGGATTGGTTGGAAACTAGTGAAATCGCTAAAAGGGTAGCATCGCAGGTAAATACTCTGAGATTCAAGTTCTATCCCGGAAGGTAACCTCAGACAAAAGGTGCTTTGCTTGCTCAGATTGAGTGATACGCCCTTATCGTTCTTTATACCGTGGTTGAAGCAGAGTTGCAAGGTGAGTTTGCAGTGGTTTTCGCTGTCACACGGCGAAGGCATGCTCACAGAAAATTGTTGACCCGCCTTTGTTTCCGTTTGCACGACCAAATCCGCATGTGAATTGTTAAATATGGAAACAGTCAGGGCTCAGGAGTATGTTTTTATTCCATTATGCTCGGAGTGTGGCAGTATCCATGTTCGTGATTACGAGACGCTGCAAACGTGTCTGCACCACGTTTGATCCAACGCATTGGAAAACTCCACTCGCATGGCTGAGCGTGACCGCCGCCGACGCGTGGTAGGGCACGCGTTACGAGTTTTTCATCAGAGGGCGCACGGGGCGACGCGTACTGGAGAGGCACGCCATACGGTGTCGTGACCTGAATCTGCCGCGCCTGGATTGCGGCACTCTCGTTTTCTCGTTGTCCAAATCGAACGCGCCGTGTTCGGCACAGGGAATGCAATCCGCGCCACGTGCTCGTCTGCACGTGCTCAGCAGTGACGAGAGCGACGCGGCCGGAGCGACGCTGGTCACTGCCTTTATGCGCGACCCGGTGAATGCCTGGTTCAACAAGGGACGGACGCAGGAAGAAATGAGGGGGAGGGCGGAGGCCTTGTTCGCGCAAGTTCTCGCAAGATTGGACAACACTGTGATTGCCTTAGACGACTACAGTGCGGCAAGTGTGTGGGAATATCGGACAATGGAGCCCGAGAAGCGCGCGTTGGAAGGGCCTGCGGCCCGAATCGAAGTGACCGCGTTTATGGCTGCAGTCGAGGCACTCGCCCCCCCGCTTCCGTATACCTACCTGGCTTTTTTGGGCGCCAAAGAGAGTGGGAAGGGAAGTGGGTCGGAATTGTTGAAACGAACGCTTCAGCTTCATAAGGGAAAGCGTGTGTTCCTGTGGACTGGAACATCAAGAAACGCCACATTCTATAAAAGACACGGCTTTCATGTTTATTCTGAGTGTCATGTGCCTGGCTCGAGTTGTTGGTGGATGTTTAGCGACGTACACTAACGTTTGAATATAAAGCTTCTATACAAGACATGGGTTCAAAATTTACTCAGACTATCACGCTCCCGGAGCCAGGTGCTGGTGGATGTTTTGTGACGTGGTTTTGCAAAGTTCGTTCAATGTATAAAAAGGTTTTTTTATGGGTCTTGCGAGCCTGCCCAATTCCTTCCTGCGGGAGGTCCAAATCCCAGACCAACGGATCCATTCCACCATTAAAACGCACAGAAACACACGTAAGACTGCTGCGCAAGATCCGGGAAGAAGAATATCAGCGTGGGCGACTGTTTCGACAAAAGGACTCGGACGCAAAATAACGGGAGGTTACTTTTAAAGCATAAAGATTTATTTCGTGCTTGGACTAATGGCAAAGAATAAGCGTCTCTTGAGAAAGCAACCATCGCTCTCACCAAAATCAGGATTCCTTTCTGAGAATAGCATATCGTTTTTGTTATTTGGCTTCCAAGAACCAACTCCGAACTCATTGGCTGAATTCGATTTGGTGAGTGATAGAGTTCAAAATTGCCAGAGCAGCTTCTTAACCCAGAACAATCTTGAGTACATAGTTCGAAACCTGTTGGAACTCAGCAAGACGAAGAATTCAAAGAAGACTTTTTTGTCGACGTGGCACTCAATTAAGAGAATGAAAAGCCCAGGCAATCACTTTTGCATCTCCAGTCCCTTCACGCCACCATTCAAACAAGCATGTGCCGCTTCCGCACTGCATCCGAGGAGACTCCGATCGGCGGAGTCTCCTCCGCCAATGAGAGAGACATCCTGCCTGGATGGCTGGTTCCCTCCCACTACGACGTCTGGCTGGCTCCTAGTCTGGAGTCCTTCACATTTGACGGAACCATTGCAATTGAGTGAGTCCTGATTTCCACCCTCCTCGTCTGCACCGCTAATGAGTTACTTCTAGCGTTGATGTCAAGGAAGACACTTTCAAGGCTGTCTTGAACGCCAAAGACCTGACAGTGCACAAAGCGAGTGTCACGGTCAATGGCGAAAAGTAAGCCGTTGCGAGTGATTGAGGAATGTACTGACACTGCAAAACTCCGTCAGGCAAGACGCCATCGCCATCACGTATGACAAAGAAAAGGAACAAGTGACGTTTGAATTTGCCAATGTTATCCTCGCTGGAAACAAAGCTGTCCTGTACGCGGAATTCACCGGAATCCACAACGACAAACTTCATGGTTTCTACAGGTCCAGCTACAATGATACAGAGGTATCCAAGTGTTAGGCAGTTATGCCAATTGTACTCACGCAAATCGTAGGGCAACAAGAGGCACCTGGTCGTGACTCAGTTTGAGGCTTGTGACGCGCGTGCAGCTTTCCCTTCCTATGATGAGCCTGCACTCAAGGCCACATTCGACTGCACCTTAATTGTGGACGCTGACTTGGTCGCGCTTTCAAACATGAACGAGGTGTCGACCGTCCCCTTTGTCAACACTGCGGGCAAGAATGTGAAGGAGGTCAAGTTTGCTCGCACGCCCATAATGAGCACCTATGTAAGTTCATCATCTATGCATATGGCTGTTTAGTGAACATGAAACTTGCATGAATCAGTTGATCGCGTTTTGCGTTGGCGATTTCGAGAGCATTGAAACCATTGCCAGGCCCACGGTTGCAGGATCAAGTCCCATCACTGTCCGAGTCTACGCACTGAAGGGATCCGTATCTCAGGGAGAATTCGCGCTTGGTGTCGCAGCCAGGACACTTGAATTTTTCAGCGACTACTTCAACGAAGCGTACCCGCTTCCCAAGTGCGATATGGTTGCAATTCCAGACTTCAGCGCCGGTGCCATGGAAAATTGGGGTCTTGTTACTTATCGCACCACTGCCCTCCTTCTCGACGAGAGGGTTGCTACCAACGCCTCCAAGAAGAGAGTTGCCTATGTTGTCGCCCACGAACTTGCGCACCAATGGTTTGGCAACTTGGTTACTATGTCTTGGTGGAACGGTGAGGATATCCTCCTCGTTCAAGCACCTTTTTTTGTATTAATTTAACTTCTGCACCAGATTTGTGGCTGAACGAAGGGTTTGCCACGTTTGTGGGTTGGTTGGCAACGGATTATAACTTCCCGGAGTGGGACATTTGGACTGGTTACATTACCGGCGTCCTTTCACCTGCTCTGAGCCTCGATGCAATGCGATCCTCCCACCCTATCGACGTGCACGTCAAATCCGCCAATGACATCGGCCAAATTTTTGATGGAATCTCTTACATGAAAGGTTCCTCACTCATTCGCATGCTGAACGATTTTCTGGGTGGCCAAGTCTTCATGGATGGAGTTCGGACGTATCTACAAGAGTTCAAGTACAAGAACACGGTGACTGCCGACTTGTGGCGTCACCTCTCTGCATCGTCCGGCATGGATGTCGCTAGTCTTGCTCATTCTTGGACCAAGGAAATGGGATACCCCCTGCTTACAATCAGTGGGCAGACCTACGATGACGAGGCCAAGACCTTGACTGTCAACGTCACTCAGTCTCGGTTCCTCTCTGGAGGAGATGTTAAGCCGGAGGAAGACACTGTAAACTGGTGGGTTCCAATCACGGTTGTGACTCACTTGACTGGCAAGACTGGTGCGACCAAGCATGTTCTTTCCGACAAGGAGGGTACCATCACCTTCCCTTACGATTCATCGAGTTCTGGAGCTTTCTGGAAGCTCAACGAGAACGCCTCTGGCCTGTATCGTGTCAAGTACGAGGACAGCCACGTGGAACTCATAAGCACGCTGCTCCAAAGCAAGCTTGATACCTTTTCAGTCGGCGACCGCATCATGTTTGTTAATGATGCTCTGCAGCTGGCAACGGCGGGCTTGGGTCCAATTTCTACTGCTTTGAACACTATCAAGGCGCTTGCCGTTGCAGGAGAAAGCGAGTACACTGTTCTCGAGCAGATCAAGACTACTTTGACCTACCTTCTGAGCATCACTTACCGGGAGGAAGAGGCCGTCGTAAATGGCGTGAAGCAGCTTGGCCGCCTCGTTTTCAGTGACAAGGTTCATGCACTTGGATTCGAATTCCCGGAGAAAGAAGACTACTTCTCTCGTCTTTCCCGGTCTCTTGTGATTGATGCCTCTGCGTCTAGCGGTGACCTTGGCGTTCAAGCCGAGTTGCGTTCTCGCTTTGACCAGTTTGCGGCGGGGGACCTTTCTGCACTTCATCCAGAAATCAGGGCAACAGCATACAATGTGGCTTTGTCGACCAGCGACGACGACAAACTAGATGCTGTCTTTGAGGTTATTTTGGCAAGATACTTAGATGCTAATACCCAACCAGGCGAAAAGAGCGAAATTCTCCGTGCACTTGGTGCCACCAAGTCTCCAGCGCTCCTTGACAAGCTTCTGAATGATATTGTCTTCAACCAGGAAATTATTCGCCTACAGGACTTTATGTGGCCGTTGGCTGGGATCGCCTCCAACTGCAGCGACCCGCAGGTCACTCGGCCACTGTTGTGGCAGTGGTTTGTGAGTAACTACGATAAATTGCGCGACCTCTGGCCTACGAGATCGCATGTTGGTGGCCCATTCCGAGTTTCTGCTTTCGCGCTTGTGGGTGATGACCACATTGCTGAGGTGGAAGCGTGGGTTCGCGGTGATGGACTTGAGGGCGAAGAATTTGAATCTCGGAAGAAAGATACCGGTGTTTCCGGTTACTACCGTGCGGTCGAGCAGACATTGGAGGGAATGAAGACCAAGACCAGACTGATTGAGCGCGAGAGAGATAACCTCAACCTGTGGATCGCGAGCAACTTGTAGGCGTGACGAATGAGTTTCTGTTTGAAGAATAGCAATAACTATTGAGAATTCAATTTTGGTGAAAGAACGTGACAAGAATTGGGGTGGTTTGAGAATCTCCGTCAGGAAATGGCGAGGACTTTCCAGCAGTACTGGTCCCTTTGCACCTAGGAATTCAGGTGGTCATATGCTATCATTTGCGATAGGGTGGCCAATCAAAAGCTGGGCGAGGATTCTAACTTTTCATGAAAAAGATTCAATTCGTTTTCGCGTTCTAAAATGCAGCCTTCAGCTTCTTTAGGACGGAGAGCTAAGCGTAAAACTAACATTATTTCATGGAAGCAGTGCGAGGACTTTCGCGACTGTCGCCTATCAAGCTCTAGGTGGGCCTATTGTCTTATTTGTTGTGAAGGCAGATCAGTACCCTTCACATTCCACTCGAACCCGTCACTGTGTGGATGACATTTTGAAAAGATTTGTCACTTCTATTTCCAAAATTTTATCCGCGACTTCAATCTTCCTATCTGGGTACTCGCAGTTTTTCCTCTTCATTGTCTCTTCTTCTGTTCTTCCTCAGTTCTCACATTTTTAGCGACTCATTGGTATGGATTTCCTGATGGTTCGACGTCAGGGGATCGTGTTAAATTCAAGCCAGAAGAGTGCAACAAAGAAAATTATACTTTCTCATGCAGGGTTTAACGGAACGAAACCGTGAACGTGCTAGGAGGAGCACTTGATGGAACAGGTTGATGGGCAATTGAATACGCCATTAAAACCAGAAGGAAGTCGGTAAAGAAAGAAGAAAAAATTAACGTGGTAGCAATCAAGTACGTGAATCGGTTGGTATGTCAATTCCATTCATCCAGCGTAACTTCCGGTTGAGCAATGCACCAAAGATGCGAGAGTGAACGGTTTATTACAAAGTATGCCACATCCAAATCTTTCAAAGGTTAGCGACCTCCATGTCTGTGTTGGAAGTGTCCCCAAAATCTTTGCCAGCCACTTTCTGTATGATGCCTGAGTCTGCGTTTTCGTCCGGCGACGCGTCATCTGGCAGTTCCATAACAAGATCAGGATGAGAAATTCGAAATTCTTCGTTTCCCGCTTTCGTCGTTTGAATATCCGTTGGCTCCTTGGATTTTTCACTAGCGGGTGCAACTGAAGCATCGGGCTCTTGCTGTGCCTCCTCTGCAGCAGCCCGCTTGCTCCAGGGAATTTTGCAAGCGATCAAACATCGTCGAAGAACAATTGTGAAGTAAAGAGACGTGTCCTCTGACAGAGTTTCATTCTCCTCAACATTGGCAACCACATTCATATTTGCCAGAAAGAGTTTGCAATACAGCTGAACGAGAATGCGGGAAAGCTGCCGTTCCGGTTGTTGATACTAACATTCAAGGCAATCAGAATCACTTACCACAGTTTCATCTTCCATATTTTCATTCAGTTTCTTCAAATTGAATGCACTGTGCAGGAGGCTCGCGCTCTCGACTTTCTCATCTGCGCTTCCACCGAACATCTTTTTCTCAATCGGCGGCGCATGCGCAAGGAATTCCTTTTGCGGAATTGACTTAACAAATTGTACCCAAATGCTGTCAGTAACTTTTTCAGACAGAATATCAACCACAGCATCGAAACCAGCCTTCCAGATAGTTTGAGGATATAGTAGAACATCGGATGCTTTCTGACATTTCCGGACAAGATGGCGAAGGGATTCCAAATCTTTGCAGTCTCGTAGAATGGAGATCAGAGATAGAGTGTATTTGTGAACATAGACAAAGTGCCGACCGGGCCTGTTTCCAAAGTACAGATTAGCACCCCGAACCGTCAGATACGAACGAATCGTGCCTTTCGAACTCGGGCCGCCAAAAGTTGATGTAGGACCGAGCATTGGAACGGAGCTGGAAGATATTGAGCAGGTCGTTCTTCGCGCGTTCTGGGTCATTGAATATCGTCCTGAGTATCCAGTGCGACTGTCCGTCACACGTATTAGCAATATCATCTCTCGTTCAGCCACCACTCACTTTCCAGTAAGGTCGGTGCTGCCATTTTTTTTTGTCCAACGATTTCATGTAACCTAGCTCCTGTAATATCCTCTGATATGCGACGAGGGACGAATCTGATTGAGGCTCTATATCGATTGGGCTAAGACCGCCGTCCTTATTAAGGGAGATGTCATCCAAGCAGTTGAGAACAAACGGCGCCTGCAAAGCGAAAATGTAAAGGTCAAAGCTCTGAACAAAGAGCAATCGCATAGCAGAAAGAACCAACCTCAAGTTTTTGTGTATGCAGGCCTTTGCATAAATACGAAATCAAGCAATAATGCACATCCAAAATATTTTCCTGCTCCTTCGTTGCCCATTCCTCGGGGAGCAATGTGATCGCGAGCTTAAAATGGCTTACAATATTGCGGAAATCCGCGTTCATCATGGCAGCGATTTTTGCCATCATAAACGGAAACCGCCATTCTGTTGAATCAATTTGCTGAGCGCGTTTAAAGCATTCCATACCACGTTGAAGTATGTCGTCTCGACCCCGAAAATTGGGTTCAAGAGGTTCGCCCTCAGTTCCAGCAAGCTCACTATAGCGCATTATCCACGCTTCATTACTTTTCCATCGGCTGGATTTTGTGGCGAGTCCGTTCATAGGTTGTGCAACCATAGAGTAGCATAGAAAACCAAAGTTCCCCCAAATCAGCATGGCTCTTTCGGAAGTAGAGAGGTCAGATTCAATCTGGCCATCGTCAAAAACAGTGCAGTTTCGATTCTTGAGAAGGGCAATCGCTTGCTCATAACAGTGATACGATTTCTAAGTCAATAAACGGCAAGATCAACGCAGGTTCGATGCGAGGCCCAGTACAAACCACTTGAAGATTTCTTATCAGTTCGAGATTCGCAAGTAAATCGCTTGCACTCCAACTCAAGTACTCATACGACAAGGAGCAAAAAGTGTCTGCCGCCAGTATCCAAGCATTTATGCTGAATGGGTTTACCACAAGATTATGCTGCCGGAATGTAATATTAGCGATACTTTTGGTGATACGGAAAAAGGGTATGCAGGTGAAACGCACCACATAGTCTTCGGAAGCTGATTCCAAGTTTTCAAAACTCTTCTTCGTCTTGATACCGATAATGGCACGTTTTTGAATGCACGCTAGTTTTCCGCGAATATAATACAAGTCTCTGTACACGTCTTGAATGGCGAATGAGTCATCAGCAACAGTAGCAACATTAAAAGTCTCTTGCAAAAACGTTGATACTGACTTAAATAAGGTATCTTGTCGGGGTCCAAATGCATAGCTCCGATCGGATTGGTCTGGCGCCGTTGTATATCAGATGATAGAAACTTGTCAATCAATGACCGATTGTAAGCAACCTCGTCTGGAGACAGTTATCAGCCTCACTCCAAAAGCTAGAACGATACTTACGTTGTCTGATTGGAGGCTCAGGAAATTTCTCGCCAATCGTGTCAACAGCGTCACGAATGTCCGTGGAGATTGCGCGATGGTTTCTCGTTCGTAAATGACACTTCAAAAACTTGCACAATGGACTGAATATAATTGCTGCCGATGCCTTTGTGAACGGAGCAGTTGGGGAGTTGTGTTCAAGCAACGGGTAGTCTGGGTCCACCTGAAAAAAATGATTCAATGCACATAATCCAGGACATCTTGCAAAGCATACCGTGATAACAGTCCCGTAATTGCAGCAAAGGGCCTGATAAAGCTCGACCATACTCTCTCCTCCTTCTTTTGCAATGCAATGTCGAGTAATTAACTTCAGCAGTATCCCTTCATCACGAAAACAAAATTTCAGAATCCCTTTCAAGGTCAAGCGAGGCTCACCATTATCGCGACCACATAGGCTGACTTCTCCAAGCTGTTGATGCGCGAAAAAGGCCCATTCCATCCCGATATTCTCCCTGTCTTCACAATCGGACTCCAAACTTTTGCAGAGGTAAAACATGAGGCACCACGAGCGAACCGAAAAGTTTACGAGCGTCGCGTCAGTTCGGTACCTCCCAAACCCGCACTGTTTCACAATGACCCAGGACAACCGGACAAGAGCAAACACACACGACACGCATAGTGCAAATACAGATGACACGTTGGGAAGGTTCATAAAGGCAAGAATTGGTTTGACGGCAGCACTATCTTTCATGATTTGAAACAGGTCTTCGTGCTCATTCAACAGCATCGATTCCAGTATAGTCTTCATAAGTTTTGAAATCTATGCATCGAAGTAATCAGAGCGAAACCTAAAAGGCACAAGTAATTCAAAGTACCTGCTTCAAGCTCGAAATCAATTTTTTGGAATCGAGTGCACTCTGTAACTCCGTGGCAAGCAGGAGAAGGCGGCACATGAAAGACTCCGTGACCATATCCAACTCGAAATAACACTATTATTCCATCGTGATCCATTAGCGTTAGCGTGGGTCGAATCTAAATTATGAATGTATATTCAAGAACCTTTGAAAGCATGCGGAGAGCGCGAAGGCGTTGATCGGCACCCAATTCCAACGAGAGGGTCGAAACTAAGAAAGCATGATTTTCTTGCTCAGCCCTGGCATAATCAGGAAAAAACACTGATTTGAGCCACTGTCCGAAGAATGCGTCTTGAAACAGGAGGGGATGCAGCATGCTGTAGACGACGTGGAAGTCTCCAGCTTCAAAAGTGGATTCCGCTGTCCGCAAGTGATGTTCCAGCGAGAGAGTTTGCAAGCGCGCCTTGATTGTTTCCTTTGATAGGAGCGGGTTGTACATGCTTGAATCATGGAGATCAGTGACTGCGGGAGAGGACAGCAAGTGATCCAACAAACCAATTCGAATACGCAATATTATCGACAGCATGCTCAAAAGCTATGTCCAAAGCTTTCTTATACATGTCCACAGCCTGAGAAAACAAAGCAAAATGCTCCGCCATCAATGATTGAAGCCAATACTTTCTAAGGCGATGGTCAGAAAGTCAAGTCGAGATGGCCGTATTTCAAACCTGAAGAACCACTGTCCGCCCATAATCCGAACAAGATCTGGCACAACCAGGACGATTTGATTCACAACAGACCACCATGCTTCCAGGACTGCAGTCAACGTATTCAGTCGTGACGCTTCCAGCGACACTCCCTTCGACAACCCAACGGCGCTGTCGAACAAGAACTCGCATACAGATAAGGTAAACTTCAAGATTTCGGACCTTAGTATTCCCTGGACTCGGACTCAAACTCGCAACTCACCTCAGCCGTCAAGTTGATCTCTTCGCCCTGCAATCGGCATTCCGTGTCATCAAATAAGCATGCATAACTTGACGATCCGAAACCATGAGCCTCCATTTCGCAGAGAATCAATTGCACATTGCGACTGATCCCTGTGGGCCAAGCAGTTTCCCTGAAAACAAATTCGGCGATTTGGGAGGCCTTGCGACGGACAAAGAGACTCTCTACAAACGTTCGAGTCAATTCCATGAGAGTCAAGGTTGCCGCTGATTCTTGCAGACTGGATATCCAAGTTATCAGATGCTCGTTGAAAGATTCAACGCCAGGGCTGTTAAATTCTCCAAATCCCCCGACTTGCGACTGTCCCTGCCTAGATAAGGTTGTTAAATGTTAAAACCTTCAATAGAGCAAGTATCGGTAGTTATCTTACTGTGGCGTTTTGCGTCCGCTTATCTCCTCGTCGGTCGCAGAAACTGATGCCTCCGGATTCTTGATGGTAGCCAGCATTTCTTCAAAAAGTCTTGTAAAGTGGTGATTATTTCCAGGAAAGAACGTTTCCTCGCCAAATGTAATAGGATACAGGGAGGGCAGAATCTCGTCATTCAACGTCGACAGGAAGCCTTCATCATCTACAAGTTCGTGTTCCATTTCTACATCTTCGGCCTCTTTGTCTGCGCGTCCCCGATCGTCTTTCACACGTTTTGAAGTTCTGTTAAAAGTCACAATTACTTTTCACCAAAAAAGACAGAAGGCAACAAACCTTGTGATTTCCATGTTCTTGTACGACCTTCGCCTGCGTCGCTTTACAGGGGAAGCCTCCCCTGAAGGCACTGATCCCTCTTCCTCCTGTTCCTTCCCCTCAACCGTGTCTACTTCTTGACCTTCCCCTGATGCCTCTGCTCCCAAATGCTCTGATACAGATACTTCAGTTCCTGTTAAAACTATTGCGGCAGGCTCCACGTCCATTGCGATCGATTGGGGTGTGGTCTCATCTTCGACTGTTTCATCAGCCACTGCAACAACGATCGGTACGTTGATATCCCGCATTTCTGTGTCAACTGAATTTGGAGGATACATAGAGAATACGACGCGTCCAGTTAAGAGTGGCGATGGGTCGGGCCTGGGTTGGTTACCGTTTCAACAAGAGCAGTAAAAGATGGGAGGGGAAAAGGATCTCACGCTTCCAGCTGAAGGGTATCGAGAAGAAGTTCTGCAAAATGAGTGCACGTGAGGCTCTTGGGGTTCAGTGTGAGTTCCTGCACAGTTTGAGTCGCTACTGCTTTCTTTGGCCGCGTAGAAAGGCTGATAGATATTGGAGATGAATGAGTTAAGTCGATCAGCTCCACAAAGAGGAGCGTGAACTCACATGCGGTTGCATTCGTTCTCCATTTCATTCCGCATCGTGATTCCATCCTCAAAAGAAGGATTCAACGCAATGGCTTGATCCACGACGCGCAGACACGTCTCAAAATCCCCGGCCTTGAACGTCGCCTGCCATGCCTGATATGAGCGTGCCAAAAACACAGGTGAAAGAGTGCATATCACCTCGCTCAATCCTTTCAACGCGATCCAATACTCA
Organism: Chytriomyces sp. MP71; assembly: GCA_025201725.1. NCBI lineage: Eukaryota > Fungi > Chytridiomycota > Chytridiomycetes > Chytridiales > Chytriomycetaceae > Chytriomyces > Chytriomyces sp. MP71. The sequence continues at coordinate 63,554 of MU614564.1, read as the reverse complement.
ATCTTGTTCCCGCATGTCTGCAGCGCCATTTCATACGCTTCACACGCTGCGGGAACCTCCTCTGCGAGGAGTGCGAGCCGCCCTACATGGGCCCAAGTGTTGCTGCTCGCTGGATCCACGCGCGCAGCCTGAAATCATTTTTAATCTGGATGAGAGGCTGACACGCGAGGGACAAAACAAAGTTGATACCTTTGTCATGTGTTGCAAGGACGCGCATATGTCACCGTCTGCACGTTCCACAAAAAGAGCATAATTCCGGTGAACGACGAAAAGAAGCGTGTGTAGTGGGGAACCTTGGATGTTGGCAACCTGTTGCGGGCGCGTGGTGATGTTTGTCTTTGCTGCTTCGGAAAAAAAATTGCTTGGGTGAGGTGGGTGACTCACAACCCCAATGTCGTTCGTCTCAAGCAAGACCCGTTTCTGCAGCAGCTGCTTGTATGCGTCCCGGATAGTTTGCGTATCACTTGCATCGATGCGGAGGGTGCGGCGATATTGCTCCAGGCACGTTTGAATCTTTGTGGGAGGGCGTTGTGAGCATTAAACGCATTCCTGCTGATAATAAATGAAGAGAGGGGAGGGGGGAGGTGCGGAAGGTACCTCTTTTTCTCCCGAGTTTGCGCTCTTGGTCCGGGTGTCGGTGGCGGACTCGTCGTTCAACGATTGGAACATTGGTGGGGGGCGGGGTGCTGCGTGCGCTGTGCTCGCTTTCTGATGTACGAAATCACAGGCTGGCAGACCGCGAAAAAAATGCGGATTGTGGGAGAGGAGAAAATGAATGGCGGTCGGTTCGCACGCATCGAGACGATCGATCGGAGGTGGCGGGCATTCCGCGCAAGGAACGAGTCTGTCAGAGAAAATAGGAGGAAGAGTTGGAAAGTAAGTGCTTGGCTGGCTTCCATTCCGCGCGTGCCACACTGAACACGCTCAGGAAAAACTCGCAAATGTCTCTCACGACCCGAGTCGGACTTTACGCCAACGTCATTGTATCCAGCATGGTCGGCCTCGGTCACATCTTTGCACAGAATGGCGGCCTGGATCTCATTACGCGCGCGCAGAGTGGGAACTTTAGTGTTCTGGCGCTTCATCTGAGCGGAGTCATTGGCGCCTTCCACCTCTACAACGCCTCTCTGTCGCTGTATGCGATCAACGAGAAGGATGAAGATAAGCCGTTGACCCGCGCCGTCGTCCACTCGTGAGTTGATAATTGCATGCGATCAGTTTCCCATACACACACTGATTGCGTCTTCCAAACGACGCTGCATAATGTCTTGTTATATGCAAACATATAGTCAGGTGCTCTTGTGGGCGGCGACGTTGTTTGTTCAGTTTCACCGCCCAGTCCATAGCTTGCATATCAACGAGCCAGGCATCGGTCTCGTCCTGACGTTCCTCGGCATTTCTGCCGTCGCGTCTTACTACCTTGGCAAGGACCCCAAGCCGAAGAAAGCTTGAGGTGTCGATGATGAGGTCAGGAGACGGCGAACGCGGAATGCCAAGAAGCATTGCATCGATATCTTGTGTCGCCTGTCTTTAATGAAGAGACAAGACAAATAAAGGGAAATCGAGGGAGGAGGATGCTTGGGCCGCGCGTCGGCACTGTTTCTTGGGCAACAAAATCCATATCCTACCATCCGTCATGGACACCACGGACGAGATTGAAGCGGAGGTTCCACTGAGCGCATGGACCTCCGGATGCGTGAGCGCGAGTCTGGCAGTCTCTGGGCCGAGCCGGGTTCTCGTTGTATGCTGTAGCGCGGACGCAGCCCAGATTGTGTCGACTCTCGCGCCTGCGCAGACTGTTCGCGCCGCCCTCGTCTCGCCCGGAATGCGTCTGGTTCGCATTGCTTTCTGCCCCCTCTCTTTCGTTCCCTCCTTTCTTTTGCTTCACTCTTAGCCGCTGTTTGATCGTCAACCCCCAACCCAACCCTTTGAAAACAGGAACGCAACAGCTGGAGTCAGTCCGTGCATCCCGGAAACGCGGGTGGCTGCGTCTCTGAAATCAACCCGGACGTGCTCGCTGTCGATCTGAGCAGCATCGACACGGGCATACATGCCCTCAGTCTCGTGCAAACGCTCTTCAACGTCATTGGCGGTGCCCCTTCGCATGCTGTCATCGTGCTCGACAGGATCAAGGGGGTCGGGCCCATCTCAGATAGACCGGCGCTTATAACTTCCTCAAGCGCCGTCTTGCAAGATCCCTTGGTAATACATATCTCCTTCATTGGATCCAGTGGTAGTGTCGGACAACATGACTCATGACTCACGAAATCTTCAGGCCGCATTCCCAAAATTCTTGCCTCCTAATATTCTCACTGGCTTGTCAGCTGCCATTATAACTTACGTGAGATTCGTTCGCTTAGTGTTTTAGATCCATTGACTCCCAACTTGTTCCAAGTGTGAAGCAAATAATATCCCAGCATACGGTTTCGTCGCACAAGACTCCAACGCGTCTGTGTTTGCGGAATCTAGAGTCCTGGAGCTATTTGGCGTGGAGACCACCGCGTCGTCCTTGGGAGGCAAGCTTACTGCACTCCAGCTGAAGGAGGTTAATAGGAAGCATGTCACACAACTCGCTGATGGCAATGTGACCGCGTTGTTTCTTTAAAAAAATATTTTCTATTTTCTTTTCATGTAGCTTTAGCACAATGGATGTTGTTATGGTCCATTGTGCTTAAAAAGAAACTCGGCAAGGTAGTCGATCGGGTCCTGGAAAATGAAGAAAACGTTGCAATTAAAACGCGTCCAACCCCGCAAACATTCTCACCTCTGGTCGAACCTTGCACACCTCAATGAGCCCCGATGTTAAAGTCGGCATCACGTACTTCATTAAATAGTTGCGAAGGGGCACTGACTGCGCTTCCAAAACCTCTTGCTCTTGTTTTCTGATTTCCTCCATTCGGACATTCTGTTGTTACGACATCAAATGCAATCAATCGGCCGAAATCAAACATATAAATTGTGTACCCATTCAGCAACAGCTTTCACTTGACGCTCCTCTTCCTCCTTTTCGCGCTTCTTGCGCTCCTCCTCAGCAATCGCCATCTCTACCGCCTTAAAGGCAAAAAGGTGAGTTATTCCATGCCGCAAGAACAAAATGGGCACATTACCCGCGCCTCCTCCGCGATCCTTTTTTTCTCTTCCAACTGCTCTAACGTGGGTCCGTAGTTGTGCGGCTTGCCAATATACGTCGTGATGGCCTCCATGACGGGCTCCACTTCGTTGCTCGTGATAGCGATGGAGAAGGGGTGAATCTCGAGCTCGTCAAAGTAGTTGAGCACTGTGGTTTCGTCCGTGTTTGATACACGGAATTCTTCAAGACGGCGCAACAGGGCTGTCGTTTTTTGGACAGACAGGACGGTCAGTTTCGCGAGAAATCTCACATTAAAAACTGATTCATAAAATCAGGTGCCACAACCTTCCTCCGAGTTTTTCGTGTCGGCTGCGGAGGCTTCGGGCAAGTTCATGGCGCGCTCCTTGATGAATTCATCTGCGACTTCGAGGGTGAAGACATACTCCGGTGCTGTGAGTTCGTCAATATTGGGCGCCTTGTCGTCCTTGACGTCGTCGTCGTTGGCTGCATCGAAGATATTCAATCGTCTGTCAAGCAAGGTTCTCAGCCAGAATACTCACGTTTAAAGATGTTTGCAGCCTCTTCAATGGTTCCGGGGAATCCATCCAAAATGTATCCTTGGTTACGACACGGCATGCTTCGCAGCTTCTCTTTGACAAAGTTGAGAACAAACTCCTCGGGAAGCTTGCCATTGTTGTTCTTTGTGGCTTCCTTAATTTCTTCCAAAAGCTCTTTTTCCGCCTCGCCCGTATCATCTTCATCGACCGGATCTGCGCCGGATGCTTTTTTTTCCTATTCAACGACAACAGAAACAACCAGCAAGCGATACTGTGTTAGCAAGAGTCCCAAACCTTGTCTCAAACCCTCACCAATCGCGCAATGGCTGCCTTGACGACTGCATCCACCTCCACATAATGAATGTCATAAAACTGAGCAATTTTCTCTGCGTAGAACGTCTTTCCACTCGCCGGCGGGCCATGGACACAAATCTTGATGGGCGACAACCCACGCGCGTCTTTGTATTCTTGGATGAGGGCAGGCAGATTTTCAATCATTCCTGCCTATATTTTTGAATCGATTTCTGGTGAGCTGAAGGAAGATGAAAAAAGGATAGTGATGAATGGCATCACCTCGTATTTCCATTCAAATGTCATTTCTTTCACGTGTCCAGGTTCCAGACGAAGATTCACAAGGATCATGTCAAAGTCGGATTGAGGCAGATTCTTGTTGAGAAGGGCCATTTCCTTGGCTACCTTTTTCACTTTGCCGCTTCCGAGGCCGTCGCTGATTGCCTGGATTGGGTTGAAGATGTTCAAGGTTAGCAGGGATGGATCCAAAAAAAACACGCGTGGGACGCACCTTGGTGATGTCGTAAAGAGTATTTTTGGAGTCATCAATGGCGAGAAGATACTTGGATTCGGGTTGGAACTCAATCACTTCCACCATGATGTTTGTCAAATCGTCCAAGTGAATGGTGGGTAGAACGTTTGACCCGTCTCCATAACAGATCAGCTCATCTTCATTGTGCCAAGCATCCTGTCGGAAATTTCGAATAAGTATGTCGGAGAAATGGCAGAGAGTCCGAAGACACCTTGAACATATGATGGAAAATGCTGTCCCCAGCGTGGTAAATCAGGCCAGCGGCAATAACGTACGTCTTCAAGGCGCTCTTTTTGCCAAATTTCATTATGTTTTTTTCAATCTGAATGTGGTTTTTGTAGTTGGGGTGCGGCTTACGACGCCGGTATTCGTCTTCAGCCAAGAACGCTTCTGGATCGTCTTGGTCCACTTTTGTCTTGGCCCAAGTCATGATAGAGGAGAGGGCAATGAAGATTTTAGGCTTGTCTGCATATGTATCCGCAAGTTCGGCGAGCGCTAAATTCGAAGGATATGGAGATGAAAACACGCACCAATGAAGGTGCATTCTCACTTTCAACTGCCCATGATGCTTCATCTAAGCATTGATATAGGTCGTATATGATGATGTCGCTTCCAAGAAGCGCTTGCTTGAGCACTTCTTTGTCGTTCTGTCAACGATTTGGCGTAAGCTCCCTCAAGAGAAACTATGATACTCGTCAAAGTGATACCTGAATCACATCTTCCACCCAAGCGGGCTTTTGCCCACGAATCGCAAACTTTTCAATCGCCTCCCGCCTAGCCTGGTCCCTCTTCTTGTCCCCAGTCTCCACCATCATACCTGGGTTACTCGGTGATACAGGATATCCCAACAATGGCGCGAGTGTGCCGATGACGTGGTACTTTTCCTTGGGTGCCTTTTCCTCCTTTTTTTCTCCTTCCTCTCCCTCTGCGGCGGCAGGCTCCTCCTCCTCCGTCTCGGGTTCCTTACGGGAGCCGACAATGGTGTTGGCCAAGAGACGCGAGAAATTATGACCGACAGGAGTGTCGATGTTACTGATGAAGCAGCGCATGTTGTTTTCAGGTTTTCTTCGAACCACTGACAATTCTCAGATTTCTGGGTGTCCGTGGAGTCACATGTTTCCTTCACTCCAACAACGCGACCCGCCGGCAATGCGATTCTCGACCTCTTCCGCACCCTTGACGAATGAAGGCGACTCCACCCGTGCCAGCACGGCACACGGATACGGCGCAACCCGCACAAGCAGGGCGCCCTCCACCTCCTCCTCTTTCAGTCTTTTCAGTCTGCCTTCCATGAGAAGCGAATTGTCGACACCGGGCACACCGTGGATCACGACAGCCCTCACGCCTGCCACGCAGCGTCAGAATATGCGTCTCGCCGCGCTCCTCGCCCTGATGAACCGCGCGAATGGTGGGACCGGGATCAGCGACGACGCCTTTGATGGTGTCTCAGGCGGGGCGGGGAATGAGGTATTTGATGTGAGGGATCGAACGGCACGGTTCGATAAGAGTTTGAATGAGATTCAGAAGCTGCTAGGTACATATTTCATTTTCTTGAATTTAGGAGAAAGCCTTGACTGCAATATTGTGCTGTAGAATATGCCAAGAATCTCGACGACGCCGCAATCGAGGGTGGCGACGTAATGATGATGGATACAGCGAGACGAAGCAAAGCCACCAGTGCAGCACCAGTATCCGAATCCACTCACAAAGAAACATCTTCTTTTATGCAAAAACATGCCTTGATGTATGATCAGCATGGGCAATCAGACGGGAATGGGGGCATTCGGAATCGATTTGGACGCAAACCCATAAAGATGATCGAGGCAGAATTAAAAAAGAAAATAGACCTGCTTAAAAGCAACCAAGGCGAATGGGAAGTCTTTCAGGAGAAGATTCGTTGAGTGCCATGTGCTTATGCTTAGAGCAAATGTGTTAAGAACTAGAAACAGTCGCCTATCAGAAAGACAATCAAACCACAAACAACATCGTGAGGCAAAACAGAGAAGCCATGGCCGCATTTTTACCGGATTCTAGACAGCGGAATTTGGAATCACTGGTGAATCCCATTCGCATGAAGTTAGTCAACTCACTTTTCGATTCCAGTTCATGGATCTGGAAAAACACCGGGAAACAGTATTAAAGAAGAAGAAAAAGATGGATAAGGAAAAGCTGAAAAAGAAATTGGAAGCCTTTCAAAAGAAGGAGTCGTTGTTGGTAAAATTCCAAGAATTTCGTAGTTCCGGCTTACCATCTCAAACAGGAGCAAGGAAAGCGCAGAGAAAAAGAGGAGAACGGAAAAAGTCAAATATCTCAAAAGAAATGGTTCATCGTGGTTGCAACAGCTGCTCGAATAGGATACATTCAAAGAACTTTAGAGGTACCATCATAAGTCTCCAATTCTCCATGCATTCATTCTTTATTGCAGGAAAATCGAGCACGGAATCAAAAGAAAATCAGGGGAGGTCACGCGGCCCGAGTTATTCAAAAATGCTGGCGCCAGTACGCACGAAGAAAAGCAGAGATTCGGAAACAGGAAGCTTTGAAAACTATTTCAACGTGAGTGGCTATTGTTTGTATAGTTTGGGCAATTTTTCAAAGCCACATCGATTTAGTGTTTTCCATTATTACCTGTTGCGGCGACGTATGGAGGCAAAGTTTTATGCGGCTGATATCATAAGACAATTCTTTAAAGAGGTGCACGATGTATCAAAGCTGATGAAAGTTGTTCAAAAGTACCGCTTTTCGGTGATTGGGGCGCAACGTTTGGTTCGAAGTCATCTCGAGATTCGACGCGCTCAAGTTACTGCCATCTCAAAATACTGGGACAAAATGGAAGGTGCTTGGTGGACTCAGAGAAAGCTACACGGAGGTGTTGGAGGAAGCACAGGAAGTGTCGATGGCGAAAAAGCCAAAACATCCAAGCAAACGAAAAAGTTTGTTTCTTTCTTTAGTTTCATTCATCCCAAACAAGCTTATTGTCCATCTATCAACAGGAAAGGGAAAAAATCTAAAGACGAAGATAAAGATAAAGATAAGGGTGACAAGGAGAGAGGCCCTGCATTAAAAGTCAACGAGTAAGTGACACAATATCTGTAGCTATATCTGGCACCCTGTGCTAAAATGGAATGACTTGCTAGAGCCATCAAGATTACTGTTATAACGGAAGATTTACTGACACGTCAACAGCAATTCCGAAAAATCAAAGCATTGTACCAAGAGCAGCTAGAGAAGTACCTTGCAGAATTGAAAAAGGCTCCAGTGAAGCGTACTCTATTCAGTGGAATCAAAGCCAAGAACGAAAGTATGTATTCTTCTAGTGACGCGGCAGCTCATTAACGCTTTATCGCTTGTAAGAACCGGAAGATGACAAGAACGCGCCCAAGAAACCACTTTTCAAGCTGTTACCGAGCGTCGCTGAGATGTTCCAGATTATTGAGAAGGGCTTTTTGGCTCAGACAAACAGTTGAGCGGACCTCCTTCCCTCCACTTAATTGAACAAAAACAAATTGATTGTGCGATGACATCGTTTTCTCGACTGCGAGTGAAGACCCAAAGCTACGAATGGGGGCGGTTCGGTATGGACAGCAAAGCGGGTGAACTGGCTGCCGCAGATCCGTCGTTTGCTCCCGACGCCAAGACCCCGTACGCCGAGGTGAGCAGACCAGCCCGACCGCGCGCGTGACCCTGAACCTCCGCCATCCCAGCTCTGGATGGGCACACACCCGAACGCGCCCTCGCTTTTGTGGGACTCGCAAGCACCGCTGAAGGCAGTGCTGACGCCTGAGAACCTCTCGGCGCAGGTTTCGCAGCGTTTCAACGGCGACCTGCCGTTCCTCTTCAAGGTCTTGTCCATCCAGAAGGCGCTCTCCATCCAGGCACATCCTGACAAGAAGCTCGCGGAGAACCTTTTCAAGCGATTCCCAAACGTGTACAAGGACAACAATCACAAACCTGAAATGGTGCGCGCAAAACACGTTTTCTTGTTCACCCCACAAAACTAACTTGATATTGATCACAGACAGTGGCCTTAACTGACTTTGAGGCGCTCATCGGATTCCGGGCCCTTCCCGAGATTGTGGTGAACCTTGTCAAGTACCCAGAATTCGCTTCAGCCATCGATGTACAGGCTCGTGCCGACTTTGCCTCTATCAAGGGATCCGATTCAGAGGCCGCGCAAAAAGCCGCCCTTAAAGCTCTTTTCAAGTCTCTGATGGAGCAGGATGCAGAGGTGATCAAGACGCAAATTCGTGCCTTGATTGTTCGGCTGTCTTCGACCAAACACTCTGTCGGCACAACAGAGGAGTTACTGGTTCGCCTCGACTCCCAGTTTCCATCTGATGTCGGAATCTTCTGTGCCCTCTTGTTGAACTATGTCAAGCTCGTTCCAGGAGAGGCTATTTTCCTTGCTGCCAACGAGCCGCATGCTTACATTTCTGGAGGCAAGTATTCTTACACCACATGAGCTGATCCTCATCATTCGCTATGGACAGACTGCGTCGAGTGCATGGCCGCCAGTGATAATGTTGTTCGCTCCGGCCTCACACCAAAGTTCAAGGACGTTAACACGTTGGTGAACATGCTCACCTATAACAATGGCCCAGCCGAATCCCAAATCCTAAAGGGAGTGCCATACCAGAACTCTGCCACATCATTTCTCTACGACCCACCCATTGAGGAGTTCAGCATCATCCGAACCAGTTTGGGCGCCGCTGGAAGTGAATATTTTAAGGGAATCAATGGCCCCAGTGTGTTGATTGTTACCAGCGGAAGTGGAAGCGCCCATCTGCCAGAGGCAGGTGCGAGCAAGACCCACGAGGTTGGATTGGGCTATGTATTCTTTATTGGAGCCAATGTTGAGGTAACCCTCTCTGCTGGTTCCAGCGGATTGACTGCCTACAGAGCTTTCTGCATCTAAATTAACAAGTTCTGATTCGTTGAAAAATAATGAATCCCTGTGGTTAAATACTGTTTTATGAACTCGTCGTCAGGAACCGCAGAAGGCCGAGAAAGATGTGAACGAGCAATCTAGCCATAATTCCCGACGGCACTTCGCGTAAATAGACCTCTCTCCCTAAAACAGCCGAAGAAAAAGTCTCAGCCGAATCTAAAGGTGAAGGTCTCGCACGGCCTCAACGTCCCCTATTATGAGACGTACATTCACTCGATGAATCTAGATTCAGTATGATAACCAACGTTAACAAACATTCGTAGTTACGCTGTTGATGTCCATTGAGGCTTGTTCCCTCTCGCCTTGATTTGAATGGAGCTTGAGGGGCCTCTTATCTTTCCCATTTAGCCCATTTCGTGATCTAAACATGAATCGGTACATATCGAAGTTAATCAATCTGTCTAGTCCTAAAATGGAAGACCAGATTTGGGTTCCATTTTTCGCGTCCGGTGGAGTACGAACGGTCTTAGGCGATGTATGTTCACAGATACAGGGAATTCGCTCACGGCGCAATGATTGAATATAGAAAAATTGTGTTGGCTATTATGTGTAGAGGCGAAAGACGTATTATTGGGTTCGAGTTTCGTCCAACAGAATGCGTCTCGAAAGTAACAGCGCCAGGTCTGCCTGCATGGGGTACCAGGTGGCATCCCTTTTGCATGCTGATTGGGAATTGTTGGCTCCGTTTGTGGTGTCGAGAAAAGATGGCAGCCACAACATACACCGCGTTCCGCACCTTCAACGCGAAGGATTTCATCAATCAGCGAACTTCTGCAATAGCTATCAATCCTAATCAGTCGGCAGTCACTGCGAAGCGTGAGTCTCTCATACTTTTGACAGCCCTTCTTGACGGTGTCAAAACAAAAACGTCGCGTCACAGAACTGGAACCAAAGCCCCTCATCAAGGCCTTTGAATCAGTTCTGGATGACTTACTCAGAATGCGGCGTAAAGTCCAAACCAAGATTGAGGACCTAGAAGACGCGGCGCAAGCATCGGAAAACGCAAGGCGAAGGAAGCTTACGGAAATGAATTCGGCTGTAGAGGTGCTAGTCGGCAAGCCATTCATTAGGATACTTGCGCTTACTCGAAAGGACAATTGGACAGGATGTTCAATCGGCCTTCAAATCGTTGGAACTTCATCTTGGGGAAGTCGGGAAGACGGCCATTCGTATTGGAGAACAACTGGAAACTATAGACAAGCAAAGACGCGTCGCTGCTGAGGCGAAAGATCTGATTTATTACTTTCAAGATTTCAATCTTATCGGCGAGGGTGCGAAAGCATTGGACGCTGTCAGGAAGACAAGTCCCGAGGCTGAGGCTCAGGTATCTTTCATCAGCCTTCTCTGGCATGTGAATGTAAAAACTCATTTGAATAGACTGCCCCGATTGTGCGCCGGCTTAATGCGATTTCTAAAGAAATGAATGTCCCGGGCACAGAAATAGTAAGTCAGGAAATTTCATGCATCAACTAATTTATTTCAAGGCAAAAGAAAACATCGAGAGATTCTCGGAAGATTTTGAAACGAGCATATTGGATCAGTTCCACTCTGCTTACATCAAAGGGGGTAAAGAACAGATGAATGTGGGTAGATGCCTCAGTATAATGGAGATATTAACCCCATTTATAACACAGCGATGCGCGCGAGTTTTGGCGGACCTGAATGGCGGGAGTTCTTGCGTTCAAACATATATCAACCAACACGAGTTTTTTATTAATCAGGCAAAAGTTGCTGCATCAGACATTTTTGGCGTTGAGTGAGTCCAGTGTGTCCTCTCAGAAAAGTCTCCCTGACGCGTGCATTTGAAGCTCACCAACACAGATCGACAACGATGGACAAGTCGTTCTCAACTTGAAAGTGAAGCGCCTTTATGACGAAATCAAAGCCACAATTCCGAAAGAATGGGACGTAATTTCGGCCGTATTTCCTAACGCCGTTTCTGTCATGCAAAACTTTGTTCAGAGAATATTTGAGCAATCAGTGAGTGACTTCGTGTTTTTTTGATGCGATAAGGGTATTTCGCCAAACGTTTTCGGGAAAGGTCCAAAACTATCTACAACAAGAGCTCAACTGGGCCGAAATGCTCTCAGACATCCGCTACCTTCGCGTGTTGAGAGTTGTGCACGAGGCAACAGTTACTCTGTGTCGCAAACTCCAGCGATTCAACAAAGAAACGATCTGCCCTCAAACAAAATCAACTGGCATTGCAGGCACCCTGGACCGTTGCTTTGATGACTTGTTTGTTCCATATACGGGCAATGACCGTTATGTAGACGTAGAAAGCAGGAGTCTTACGAACCGATTCGTCGAATTATTAACTGAGTTCAACGAATTTTTTGTAAGTCACAGATTGGATCAAGACTCACGCTTCTGATATCGTGCCATTTTCAGATAAACTTAAAGAAGGTGGCAAAAGCAAAAAAAGAGGCGAATCCGGCTCTACAAGTCGTCGGAAATCTCCTTGGAATCGACAACAGCAATAAGCCAAAGCAGTCCTCTGGCTCCATGAGCATGACACCAGAAGCTTCTGGGTTGCCTTCCGTCAACTTGACCCTCAATATTCTTGAGATTCATTTAGAGGCCTTGTGTCGGTGCCGCGAACTGAGCAAGCTTGGGGACTTGCCGCACAATGTGATTAGCATTTTCAAGGTCCTGATTAACCAAGTGGGAGATCGATATCTTGTCGTTGCATTGGACTTGTAAGAAATTGCATTCTTTTCAGGAGAAAATGCTGAATTTTCGTCAACAGTGCGCTTGGAACTGTTGAGCATATGGAAGGAAAGACTGAGCCGGATTTCAACAACCTGGAAGTAGTTCGCGTAGAAAATGAGATTCTCAACTTGTTTCAGATGCATTTTCACACATCGATCGTGAGTGAATTGCAGGAGATTTACATTGTTCTATTCACTCGTGGTGTCGTCCCAGATGCCCATGATGTCTCAGTCTCCTACTATTCACCGTGACGCCGTGATTACAAAGAACGAATTTATGGAGGCTATTGAGGGTCGCATCAATGGGATAGTCAAAATTCACATAGAAGGTGGGTTTTGGTGATTGGATGTTCTGCAAGCTTAATTGTATAAAAGCAATCCAGGAATGGCTTGAATCAATTCTTTCAAAGCAAAAGAGGTCAGACTATCGTCCAAAAGACGATTACCTAGCTTCTAATGCCTCCTCCACGCCCGTGAGACGCTCCTCATTTTGTTCACCGTACCTTGTTGTTTGATGCAGCCGATATCAGACATGCGCGGCAGTGTGCGAATTCCTCACGAAAGTTCACCGAAACGCCGAAAGATACTTTGAAGGCGTCAACCGCACGGGTTTTTTGAATGAAGTCGGGTCTATTTTTCACATGTACGTTCTGCGCGCTCATATCAGGAATGGCATTTTCTCTGTTAACAGTGATTGCTACAGGCTGCTCTTGGAGCACATGAAAAAGTTTATCTTTAGCGACGTTGGGGCATTGATTCTGTCGAGGTGACTTTCATTTTATTTCTTTTCCATCTGATTCTTCGTTTGAGACATGGACTCACGGTGGTTTTCTTTACCCAGGGACTTGGCCAAGTACTACGAGGTCATCTCGGCTTTCCGCATCGAGAGTTTGACGAACAAGTTTGAAATGCTGCGCGAAATGGGAAACCTTTACCTAGCTAAGCCCGAAAACCTGCAGCAAGTGATCAACGGGGGACATTTGAGCCGCATTGACGTGACTCTCTTAACGCCATTTTTGAAGTGTCGAGTAGATTGGTCTAAGTTGGAAAAACTAGGAATCTTCTTTGTTGGCGGCTCAATCTAGAGAAGTTAAGACGAATTGCCCCGAGAGATACTCAATAAACTATGTTCAGTCACGAGCCTGACATACAATTTGCCAAAAAAATGCCTCTTTGTGTTGCCCATGGACAACATAGTTGTCTCGCTTGCTGCCATCTGGAACTACAAGGACACCCGATATTACACGCTCCTCCCGCGCGACAAAGTATGCGCCTTCTTGCAAGTCGCTCTGTTGTGTGCGGACCTTATTACAACATTTACATTCGCTTGCGGATGGAAGTGCGGTCGGGTCCGTGTTGAAGAGGAAGGGGTCGAAACTGGCGCGTATGTTTATTGGTGCGTTCTCATCTTGATTCGCAGGCCCCAAATCGTGTTATCACCTTGTTTGAATGGATACGAAATAGATACGAGGAGGATATCGGGGTCTTCCACAAACTTGGATATATAATTCCTTAAATTGACCTCGTATCCTTTCTTCTGACAGAAACTGCGGAGGCTAGGTCAAAGATTGCAGGTAATCTAAACATCAAGTAAGCTATGTCTTATATTCTTTAGCAGGATGGAGATGGAATGTCCTTTTTTTTAGTCACCGTTAGATACATTCTACGCATACTTCCAAATATCCTGTCATTCGGCATTTCAGATAAACAGAACTGTCCGTTGTTCTCGAACCCCGATTTTACTGGGCATTCTAGGACTGATAAGCGCGTTTTCATATTCCCTGATAAGTGATTGCACCGCAATTCATGACATGATGATGGAGCAACAAATCTTCAAACGTAGCTTGTGTGTGAGGTAAAGCGGGACCGCTTGCGTGCATATGCTGGGGAACAACAGAGAGAACGCGGGATGGTTCATATACGAAATGTGACAGCAACCACTATGTCCAATAACATATTCATTTAAAAAAGAAACCCTTTTCGTTCAAATGACAAGCGACCTCAAGTCGCGTTCCGTATTCAAAATCTTGTTCTGTCAAAAAAACCCATGTTCAACTTCCTCCTCGTAAAAACACGATATTAAAAGAGCAACGTTACCTTCAGGCCCGACAAATCCGTCGAAATCTTTGCGGCCCGGATCGCCGTCTCGCGTGCCATGTTCAGCAGCACGAGCTCGCGGTCCTCCAAAGGCGCGAAGCGCAGGATGCTTTTTTCGAGCGTCTTGAGCTGCTTACGCAACATTAAAATGTCGTTTGTGAATCCTTCGATTTCGTAGTCGCGGCGCCGGCGCAGTGCGTTGTAACTGAAAAAAAAAGTGGTTTGGGATCAGAGGGCATGCGCGCATGAAAACGAAAATGAAGTAGGGGCCTTACTTTTTTGTGATCATCTGTACGCGACTCGTCAATACGTCCGTTTTCTTCTGACTCGTGCGCTCGAGCTCCTCATTACGCCGCCTGACGGCCACAAGCTCCTCGGTGCACTTGTGCAGCTGCCCGCGCAGATCAGCTGCGATGTCTGCGTGCTTCTTTGCAAGCTTGACTTCTACTTGCTGTGTTTTCGAGAAACCCTCGTCAGAGCCAAATAAAGGGAAAAGAAACGAAAAAAATTGTACCTGCTCAATGTGCTCCACCTTCTCCTTTTCTTTCGTGACTGTGCTTTTGAGGCTTAGTATCTCGTTGGTGAGACGCGTCTTTTCTTCGACAAGCCGCCGCTCGTTCTGGTGCATCGTCTTTTTAAGATAGAGCAGCTCTGGAGAAGAATATAACGGTGTTCAGTCAGCACCCCTACGAAAAAAAAAGGAAGACGCTACAGGTATATTACCCCGCACATTCTCGCGATTCAGTTGTCGTAGGTTGTCTGACTTTTCCAGCAGCTCTTCCATTTTCTTGGCCTCGTGCGCGCGACGGATGGATTCTTCTTCTAGCAGCGTCTTGCGGTCGCGTTGGAGGCCTGCGATCGTTTCTTCGTATGATTTACTCTGATGGGAGGGCGGTTGATGCGATTTTGGATGGTGGAGTTCATTTCTTCGTCATTGAATTATACAACTGGAATCGGACATTACCTGTTCGTCGAGCTGGGTGTGCAAAGATGAGACCTGCAGCTTGAGACCCTCGATTTCGTCCTCGAGAATCAAAATGTCACGGTCGGATGAGTTTGGCAGCCGATCACCATTTCGTTGAATAGGCTGGATTGGTTTGTTTGTTTTGTACCGTTGTGAGTGCTTTGAATAGTTCAAGCTGATTTGCACCTCGTGTATGGAGGTCTCGCTGCCTATCTTAACCAGCCGCTTGTTGAGTCTGTCACGAAAGTATGTGATTTCGGGTTCTTGATTCCCCGTCATACTGAGGAGGTAGCGAATCTTCTTGCGGTCCTTGAGTTCCTGGACTAATATTTGTATTGTTATAGATTGTCATGATAGTGTCCGAAAAGCAAGGTTTGCGTCCGACACCCTCGATTGTGTCCCCGCGTGCCAAGGTGCTCCTTTCGTGTTTTTGGATCGCTGCGTTATCTTCCTCGCTCGGGTCGCTTGTTGTTGTTGATGTTTGGGGAATACTCCACTTTTGAGAGCGTCATTCTCTGCGACACATTTGAGTAGCAGCTTGCGCTCGTCGAAGAGCTGCGTTTGTGCGTCCGAGAGTGCGGTCTGCAGCTCGGCGACCTCTGCTTCGCGTCTGTGAACCTGCCACGCGAGGGCCTGGTGGTCGCGGTGGGCCACCTTGAGCGAGTCCACCTTGTCGAGACATTCATCGAAGTCAGTCTCGACGCGCTCTGTGTGTGTGTTGATGTTGTTCGTTTGATTGGTGTTGGTTGGTTCTTGACGAGAGAGGAGAACAGGTGGACGACTGAATACCGAGACGGGACCTGTAGTACTCGACGAGCGAGACGTTGGAGTCTGCGAGGGCGAGGGTGACGGCGGCTGTCATTGAGGAATTGTTTTTATTTTATTCAAATGGAGCGGCTTCTGTGCCCCCTCAGCGACATTGGCGAGGACGGAACGGGGGTCGAGGACAGGTATTTAGCGCTGGTTGGTATGTGGAGACAGTGGTCTGAGGACGGCGACGACAACGAATGCAGTCCGCTCTCGCTCGCGGACGCTCTCGCCCACGACGCTGCACAGATTGACCTGCGTCGCCTCTTCAAGGCGTCGCTTGCACGATCGTCGCTGGAGGCGAAGGACGAGAAGGCGGAGGCCACCGACGAGGGGGCCGACAACGAAAACCACCAGAACAACAAGCACAACACAACGGCAAAAGCTCGTCTTGATCCAATCGTACAAATGAAAGACAATATCTTGTAGCTATTCTCCGCTGCATCTCGTATACGTGAAACCTCACCTATTTCACAGCTGGGCGCGCGAGCAGATCCGCTTCGCGATCGACCTCCTCATCAAGCTAGACGCACACGTCGCAATGGTTCTGCCACCCATTCCAGGTGCGCAGCCGCAGCTCAAGCCCCTTATCAGACTGCATCAGTTGAATAGGCTCCCTGCAACATCCATCTTCAAGCAGATTGACGCGATCCGGCTCGCACTTGCTGCAAAGAAGATGGTACTTGTTCATATTCCGTTTCGTATTCTGGACGCGACCTTTTTTTGATTCAACGAGTTCGCGTCGAGACCAAGACGAGAAGCGAGTGATGATGGGCGCGACCGGGCGAATTTGACGCGACTGAAATGTAAATGATACACGCAAACTGAATGCCAAATGATAGCAACTCATGGATGCGTCAACTACATTGCAAGCTGCCAGTACTCGTCTGGAACAGACGCTGTTGAACGAAACCAAGTTTTATGGTAGCGTGGCGGTCGATCAGTTACGACAGCACAACTGGATCTTGCATTCGGATCTGGGACGATGGGGTCGCGCACTGTATGTAGATTACGGTCTCAAATATTGTGAGTTGCCCCATCTCGTGTCGTTTGGCATCCCAGATTGTGTCCAAATACCAACACGCTTCACCAACACAGCCGGTAGCTTCTCCCAAGAAATGTGCCAAGCTTTCTTCACCTGGACCTCTACTTCTTCCCCCTCCTCTTCCTCCTCCCCTGTTTCTCTCACTTCCTCCTCCGCAAAGCGATCGAAAAACAAAATCACCTTGAAATACCAACACGGCCGCCCGCGCGTCGTGCAAGTTTCGTTCCTCGTCCCCGGAACCACTATTCCATCCGCTACTAGCGCGCGTATCCTCCCTCGCGTTCCCCTCGCAACCACTTACAGTAAAATTCAGCGCGCCCTCTCCGCGGCCGCAACGAGTGCATTCGAGACAGAACTCTTTCGCGAGGTAAAGCTCGCCTTTGCGTCGATATTTTACGTGTCTCTCTAAGGAATATACCTTCGGCGCGGTATGACAGGTGAGCAGCGCTGCCGCACATGCCCGCGATATCCCGGGAAGCGTGCACCTGTCCGCGTGCCGCGTTCGTGTGGACCCTGCCGCCTGCGCGGACCTCGCTCGGGGTAGCGTGTGCATTGATTTGGTGGAAGCCGCGGATACTCCAAGCGCGAGCGCGTCGGGTGCGGAGGACGCGCGCGCAGCGGCGTGTGTCTGGATGCTGCGGCGCGGTTTGCGGCGCTTGCACCGGTACAACCACGCACTGGAGTTGGATTTGGACGGGGCGCGGGTGTGGAGGGAGGGGCGTGCGAAGCGGATGGGAGGTGCACGGGGCGGTGTGGGGAAGACGCGGGAGTCGGAGACGGAAAGGGAGGAGGAGGAGGAGGAGGAGGAGGATGTACCTGGTGTTATTTTGCAACCTGTTTTGCGATGGATGCAAATGGGTGAGGTTGCGGCGCGGTTGCAGGCTTTGTTATGGGAGGTTTGCGATACGGTGGATGGGGCGCGGTTTCGAGGGAAAGGTGTGGGGGGAATGTTACTGGCGCAGGTACAAGTGGTAGGTGGGGTTGTGGAAAAGGGTCGTTCGGTGGAGTGGAGTGTGGTGGGTGTTGGAAGGTGAGTTTCTTCTGTTTCACTCTCGTGATCCAATGATAAACAAGATTTTTATTTTGTCAGATGCATTGCGGGCGTGACGTTGCGGATGTCTGGTGTGATTTCGTTGGTGAGGAACGCGACTGGCGGACGGGCCTTGCAGATGACCGATTTAGCATTGTTGAAAGAGTACCTAGTACGCGAGGTGGATGAATTTATTGCGCGCGGAATTTAATGGCGAATAAACAAGAAGGAAATAAGTGACAACGACAGAACGAAAGGGTCAGAAAAATAGTGCCCTTCCATTGGATGATGAGCTCGAGCTACGACAAATACGAAAAGCAAGCCAAGATCGGAGAAGGAACGTATGCCGTCGTGTACAAAGGTGATTGGAATGTGACTGGCGGGCATTGAGATCTGAGGGGTGCCAACGAGCAGGAATCGAGCTGAGCACTGGACGCAAGATTGCGATCAAAAAGATCAAGAAAGGGTCCTTCACGGACGGCTTGGATCCGCCTTCCATCCGCGAAATCAAGTTTCTGAAGGAGCTCAAGCATCCGAACGTGCTCGAGGTGACTCCGTTGCGGCTGCGAGACTCTACGCTGACACAACCGGCGATACCCGACACCAGCTTATTGACGTGTTTGCACACAAAAAGACAATGAATATGATTTTAGAGCTAATGGAGACGGATCTTGAGGTTATCATCAAAAACAAGAACGTCGTCTTCAATGCCGGTGCGTTTTCCCTCGCGTTTCCGTCGCCACTGAATATCGCGACAGGCGACGTGAAATCATGGCTACTCATGACGCTCAGGGGAACATATCATCTGCATCGAAATTTCGTGCTGCATCGCGACCTGAAGCCAAACAACTTGTGAGTCCCTCCTTTCGCGTTCTTTCAAAAGAACCTTATTCACGGAACCAAGATTCATTGCCGCAGACGGCACCCTAAAACTCGGCGATTTCGGTCTCGCTCGCGACTTTGGCGCCTGCACCAAACCCATGACGAATCAAGTCGTCACGCGCTGGTACCGCGCCCCGGAGCTCCTCCTTGGCGGCCAATACTACGGCTACGGCGTGGACATGTGGGCCATTGGATGCATCTTCGCCGAGCTCATGCTGCGCACGCCGTACCTGGCAGGCGACAGCGACCTCGGTCAGCTTCAGATTGTCTTCCACGCCCTTGGCACGCCCACGGAGGATGTGTGGCCCGGGTTCAACGATTTGCCGGGGAAGAAGAATATGGAGTTTGTGATGTACCCACGCACGCCGCTCAAGACGCTGTTCACGGCTGCTGGAAGCGATGCACTGGATCTATTGGATGGGATGTTGGCATATGATCCTTTGAAGCGTATCTCGGCGCTGGACGCGTTGGATCATTGTTACTTCAGGAATGCGCCGTTACCGACGAAGCCAGAAAAGTTGCCACGCAATGTAGAAGCACCTCCTGCTGTGATAGTAGAAAAGGGATTGAAGAGAAAGGCAGAGGATGATCCGCTGGGTGGGGCTGCACAGAAATTGGCGCGAAAGTTGTTTTAGTCAATCATATACAATAAATAGTAGCTTTTCTAACGTTCTCTCCTTTACCTTGTTTATGATAGTTGTTAAAACATGCAATGGAACTCGATGGCATCCGAAAAGTTGACAGGTCGTTCCTCAGGTCAGGTCCCACCGCTATTCCACCCACCTATGCGTTCCGACAACGAATACAACGCCTATGTTGGACTGCCTTGGATCTGAGCGTTCCACTCACTTCGACATGCTAAGACTTCTCGACAAGGATGTGTGAGCAACTTCAGAAATAGTCGTAAGAAAACACATGGCACTTTACATAGCAGCAACGCGATTCAGGTTTTCTATTAATTATGAATTGCTTGACAAAGGGGTTCTACGCCCAGGAAGTGACCGTTCATTTTACGTGTAGGCTGGATTTCAGAGCAGCACACAAAGTTTCAAGATGGCTGCGCGAACCACTTCGAAAAAATTCCCACCTCCTATTCAAAAACCATAGACGAGCCAGTTCGATTGGATTGATAGTTCCATAATGCGATACATTGTTCATCTCATCGAACGACATTGTTCAAGATTGGAAAGCGCATCGAATCGCGGACTGCCTCAGAGTGCCCTCGCTGTTTTATTCTCAAACGGGTAGCTAGGTGAGGCACAAAAAGAATTTTATGATGAGTAGCACAGCTATCGTTTCCGGTGCTGAATCGTAACAAGACTCGTCGTAAGCAAGAGCATGTCACCTCCTCCAACAAAACGACACCAAACCTGCGTAAGACACCTTTTAAAAGCCTCAAACTCTTTTGCGCAACTGTCTTTCTCCACTTTGTCAAAAAGTCGGTTGACGCAAGCCCCGTAGAGCGCTCCCTGCGTTTCCAGACGAAGTCAGCATAAAGGCCACGAATCTTTCTGAGGCGATCGCGAGTCTTGCATTTCAAGGTGGTCTCACCAGTGGGGCGCAGGCTGCGACGCCTGTCAGGCGTTTCCTCGGTTGGGCCATTTTCAAGAGCTTTCTTTTTGAATCTGTAATTACGTTGCTTTGAGTACCTTCTTGCTACGGGTTTTTCCTTTACAACTGAAACGCAGGTTGGACTTGATGGTGATTGAGATTGAATTGTGAAGGACAACAAAGGTATGCTTGCCATACCAAGATTCGGACAAGAGGAGAAGTAAGACATCCAAATGGTGGAGATGCAGCTACTGATGCGACGTTCAATGAGATTGATGTGAAAGGTATGTGCCAAATGGCGGCTTTGAAGGGATGTATATCGTGGTTCAAAATGATTACATATTGGTTCTTCACTCGAGGCTGGTTCACTCACATTCTGGTTCTCTCATTCTAGCGAATCTGTATACACGTCTCTTGATCATGTAATTATTTTTAGGTTAGTTACTTCCCTTCGTTGAACTGAACAATATGTGGTGTTGAAAGGGATCGATGAATGTAGACAGACGTTGAAAGTGATCAAGGTTTGTAAAAAAATGATCGAGACAAATGTCAAAAGTCACGCGCAACTTGTAAGCAACAGAAAAGGAACACATATTTTCCCTCCAATTGATGAGGGATATCCAGGAAAGTGTGTCTGAGAGAGTTGATCATGTTTCCGACACTGTACACAAGGTGAACGGGCATGCGCCGCCACAAGCAAGCCGACTCGATTCGATCAAGCCGACTCGGCTGTGAGCACAGGCATGAGAAGGATACGTGAATAACAAGATACACGGAAACAAAACAGGACGAGCTTTTTCTATTATGTTCTGTATGTATTGTGGAGATTTGAGCGATTTGGCAGATTCGCGACCAAAATTTTTCTGTTTCCGACAATCGCACCCCGACAATTGATTGGATGGACGCGCTCAGATATTTTAACCGTCAGGATCAATGCATATCGCGACGTCAATGGTGTGGAGGCCTCGGAATGTAAATTGTCATCCAGTATTCGACGCGACAATGAGAAGGCCGTTTGCACGATTCAAGATCGCGGACACCCTTCATGTGAAGGCAGGCACGCGGTCACGCATGGGCATGCGCCCCGATTAAAACGCGAACGAATACAAAACCCGACATTCTCTCCCGAGGAAGGAAAGTAATCAGTGAATCCAATGAAACTGTCAAGCATTCTCTTGGGCGCGGGTCTTGCCGCGATAGCCAGCGCTGATGCTAACCTTTTGCTCGTCGGTGATTGGGGGGCCGACTACGATCTGACTGACTTGCAAACTGTCGCAAGTAAGTCAGCCGCGTCCATCTCGTCATACATGCGTTGAACACCTCCATCCATACTTACAGACGCAATGAACGTTGTGGCGAACACCACGTCTGTGACTGCCATCATTTCTGTCGGCGATAACTTTTACCAGGTGTTGTGGTAACGATAGCTTGGATGTCGTCTAACCTGTTTTTCACAGGGAGGACGCTGGAATTACGATGGAGTTGCTTCATTGAGCGACACCAAATTCGACGAACTGTGGAGCAAAGTCTACAGCGGTTCCAACATCAAAAATCTTCCTTGGTGGCTTGTGCTCGGCAATCATGACTGGTACACAGCCGGATCATTCGTTTACGAGCTTGCATACAAAGGACATCCCAACTGGAACTTGGACGACTACTTTTACACCCGTCGCGTTGCAGTTGACACTGGAGTCTATGCCTCCTTCATTTTCATTGATTCTGACCTGGCGCAATATGGCTATGAAGGTGACGGGTACCAGTACCCCAAGATGAAGAATAACTTTAAGACCGCCGGATGGAGCCCAGAGAAGTATACCCTCGAAAAGCAACTTGCGTGGATCGACAACCAGCTGTCAATTGCCAACAAGGACGCATATGTTTTCATCATTGCTCACCACGGTGCGTATGCGTGCGGATGGGACCTCAATCACTCTTACCAGATCCAGGCAGTTGCTGATCTGGCTTACAAGGTTTGTTTTCACTTTGTTTTGGGCTGAGCACCAAAATTGATGACAAAATCAGTGGGATGTCAATATGTACGCTCACGGGCACCACCACACGATGGCGCACTATTGGTTGAACGGGAACAAGACTCTGCAGGTGCAAATCGGTTCCACCGGTAACATTCAAGACGTTTGCGCTCCCGCTGACGACAAGCAGCCTGGCCAAGAAGTTCCTAACACTTTTGGTTTCGGCCACTTGAACCTGAAAAAGTCTCTTGCCACGTTGAACTTTATTGACGAGTCCGGTACAACGCGTATGTCAGTTCCTTTCTCTCCAAGAAACCCTGTACTTGGTGTTTCGGCGAACACTACCTTCTTGACGGCTCAGAACGACCCCAGTGTTCATGCCTACTTCCCTTCAAGCGTTGTGCCTTGTGTTCGTAACGTTTTCACCGTCGTTCTCGAAAACCAAGATTACGCCGACGTTATGGCAGACCCTTACATGGGAACCACGCTCGCAAACAAAGGTTACTTGATGACCAACTACTATGCCAACACGCATCCGTCCCAGGGAAACTACATTGCTATGATCGCGGGCAGTCTTTTTGGAGTCACTGATGATTCCAACGTAGACTTGAACGGCAAGAATGTTGCAGACCTTCTCGAGGCTAAAGGACTGACTTGGAAGTCGTACCAAGAGGCCTACCCTGGCGAGTGCTTCACGGGACAAATCTCGGGCACTTACTGGAGGAAGCACAACCCCTTCATTAGCTTCACCAGTATTAGCAAAAATGCTTCGAGATGCGCAAACATTGTGTCGTCTGTACAGCTTGACAAAGATGCCGTCGCTGGGAACCTTCCAAATTACATCTTCTACAGTCCCGATATTAACAACGATGGCCACGACACTGGTCTTACCGTTGCCTCCAACTGGTTGAAGGCATTCTTGGAGCCGAAACTGACCGACCCTGCATACGCGAACACTTTGTTCCAGGTTGTCTTTGACGAATCTCAAAACAACATACCGAGTCAAAACCGAATTTGTAACCTTTTCTTATGTGTGCTAAATTGATGTGACCTAACGTTGATGTTTGTTAGACGCCCTTCTCGCTGGAGCAGGTATCACTCAGCAAGGAGCGAGGGACAACTCAAGTTACACTCACTACAACTTGCTGGCCACCTTGGAAAACGTCTTCAGCCTTGGAAACTTGGGCCAAAACGACGTCGCGGCAGCCACCATTCCTTTGAGTTGCGACACAAAGCCACCCGCCACTCCTACCACCATCACTACTGCTACTCCAAGCCCCACGGGGACACCCAGCAAAATCAAGTGGAACTACAACGGGGATGGTAGCTACTGGGCCTTAGCCTGTGACTGGGTTGCCCCCCTGTATGGAAACAAGACGGTGAAAGGAGAACAGTGCGGCAGTGCATGCGAAAGCGCAAAAGGATGCACTCGCTTCTCCTGGAGCCCTTCGAGTGTAAGCGTGGGTGACTGTTGGTTTTTTGGAGGTCCGTTCGATCAGAATGACGTTGTCTTATCCAACGCAACTGGCGTTGTTTGCGGTGGATTGCCACCCAAGATGTGGCCGACCTTTACTACCTTGACCAGTACTACGACTACAACTGTTGTCTCTGTAGTGACATTGACCTCGTCCACATCTGTAATTTCATCATCAACAGCAACCGCACCTGTCAAATCCACACCTGTTTCGACGCCGACCACTTCGAGTGTTCCCAAGGCTTCTGTTGGCATTTCCTTGGTTGGTTTCAAGCGCGGGACAACTAACATCACTGGGAACGTTCAAGATGGATGTGTCAGCAGAGGTGTACTCACATCCGATGAACGAATCAGCATCCAGTTCGACACGCCCTCTGGTATTGATTGCGGCAACAGCTCTGAAATTAATCCCCGACTGGGACGTTACTTTAATTTGAAATACTCAATCATCAACCTCGGATTCGTCAACTCCTCGACCTTTTCGATCGAGGTCCGACCTTGGATGCCGGCCAAGAGAGGGGACTTAACCGAGGATCCAAACTCCTGGAGGCTCTTTTTTGCTGTCTCCAGCCTGGTAACATCCACGTCCACCACAACTTCGGTGCCTTCAACCACTACCACTACTGTATCTTCAACATCGCCTTCCTCCGCTACCGTAGGTGGCTCTAGCCTGCCCACATCTACTTCTTCCAGTACTTCAACTAGTGGCTCTGTCTCCCCCACCGTCTCCGCCTCAGTTTCTTCAACTAGTGGCTCTGTCTCCCCCACCGTCTCCGCCTCAGTTTCTTCAACTAGTGGCTCTGTCTCCCCCACCGTCTCCGCCTCAGTTTCTTCAATAGTTGGTTCTACCTCACCCACTTTCTCTGCCTCTGTCTCCTCCACTGTGGGCCCTGCGTCGCTCACCCTCTCTTCACCTGTCACCTCCGCCACTGGTTCTGCTGCCGTCTCTATTTCCAGTTCTATTTCTGTATCCCTGACTGTCACGGTTTCTGCCTCTACCACTGTGACTATCTCCTCACTCCCATCTGTTTCTGGCAAAGCGTCGTCCCCTGCTGTTTCTGCCACTTTCAGCGCCCCTGCTTCAAGCTCGTCGTGCACAACCACTGCGTCTTCCGCATCCTCGTACGCCCCAGCACCCGTCCCAACTCAGAGCTCAGACGTGTCTTCTCCAAAGCCTTCTAATTTGTACAAGGCTGGTGCCGGAAAAGATTTCGTGTCTGGCACAATCGTCGCCGTTCTTGCGTCTTTCATCCTTTGACATGTTACTTTTCTTTCCCTCTACTCTTTTCCATTTAGATAAGAATTGATAAAAATAAAGAAGTAAAGTCGTGGTAGTAAGAATTTATTTTGAGGGACCTATACTTCATACCACGTTCTTCCTCAACTCCTTGCAAACAGCCTAAATGTCATCATGCGTTTGGTGATACGAGACTCTTGGACTCAGCAACGCTTTTCCTATTCTTTGACAGAGTCATGAAAGCTTGCATAAAAGCAGGTAGCGACAATGAGCTTGGAGCTCACGTTCCGTCACGGCCACCTTTGCCTACTGTTTATACTGACCTCCGCCTCCCACCCCCAAATGGACTCTCTCCGCCAGCTCCTATGTGATTTGCCACCATGATGTGGAAAGTTATGTGATAACACATATTAAAATTTTCACGGTGACTCACCAAAGTTAACACCCAACTGCAACACTGCATCTGAGCGGGTGCAACTCGCTTCTCACTTTTGTAGTTTCGAGCCCTTCGAGGCTTATCATGGTATCACCAAAGGTATCCCTTGACGTACTACCCCGAATGACTTCCGCCATTTCCGTTCATCGCAAGTTCTCATTCTATGTTGGCTGTGACTTGGAATAGTGTATCTTTCACTGGCCAAGAACATGGTTGGGAAGATCAGTTCCGGTCAAATGTGGAACTACCACTCTGGGGTAGTTGGCGCTGATGTCTCCACGTAATGGTATGCGACTTGTGCATCACGCCAATGTAGAGAATTGATTCTCAATTTCTTAGTGAGATGAGGATTCTTCACTTTTGTTCTTTCGTTTACTGTTGGTGATATTTTGCTTTAAAGCTGTTCCTTCTTCCGGCTGGTAAAATGCTCAATAGCATTATTCCTCCTTGCTCTTCCCCTTGCTTTCCTGCTTGCCAAAACTCGCCTCCACCAACTCCTGATCTAATAGCTTCAAGTCAATGTGCAAAAATGCGATCCCTACCGTCAACATGAGCGCTAGCCCAGTGTGCAACAGAGATACCAACACTCCCAACTCGCGAATTCGCGGTAAGTTCTCCGCCGTCACCGCCAAACCCGGAATCTCCTTCTCCACCGTCTGCTCTAGGATCACATATCCCGCACCCCCGACCACATACATCGCCAGCGTCGCGACGCTCAGCAAGGACCGACGCACGGTCGCCTGCGCAACAATGATCAGGAACGCGAGCCCAATGAGCGCGGGAAGGATATCGAGCGGTATCCAGTGGGTCATATTGTACTGGTATCGCACATGGTTGCGCGTGAGGATGGAGTCGGGAACGGAGGTGTGGTCCCATGCACCCGTTTGCAAGAGGTGGCTCGCGAGGTGGGCGATCACGCTTTCATCGAGCATGGCATCGTTAAGGAGAAAGCCGAGGAGGAGGAGGAGGAGATAGACGTGGATGCGGGAGGTGAGGAATGGCTCGATCATTTTGGGGTCAAAAACCAGTTATGAGTTCCAGCAGATCGCGGATAGACATGAAGGGCCACCGACGTGGAACGAAGCACGATGGTGCGCTTCCACCTCGAGAAGGTGCTCTCAGAGCTGGAGGACCTGGAGCAGAAGGGCGTGTTCACAAAGGCACATCCACCCTGTCCATGCCATGGCGAGGCCAAGTCGTTTGACTTGGATCCTGCGCGACGCTCAACCCCAGGCCGAGATAAAGACATTGTGTGCGCCGCCGCACAGACCACGAGTACGCCATCCACCGCCGCTTAGAACGCCGCGCCGACTTCCTCAAGTACATTGAATACGAAATCAACCTCGACCGCCTCTGTAAGAAGCGCAAGCAGCCAGCGTTGGGCCTCGACATGAGCCAGGCAAACAAGTCGAATCCTCTCGGCGGGCAGGGAGCTGCTCAGCTTCGCACTTTCGGACAACTGGTTCACGCGCACGCCCTCTACCAAAAGGCGCTCAAAAAGTTTCCGGGCGACGTGGATCTATGGGGGCTCTACTTTGAATGGGCGAAGACTACGTGATCGTCCAATGTGCTGGGACGTAGTTTTGCGAGGTGAGCCGCGCGGCGCTCCGTTGTGGAATCAACCTGATCAATGTGGGACAGGGCCATTCAATTGCACCCGACGAATCCATCTATGTATATACTCTCTGCGCAGTACGAATTTCAAGACAACAGAAACATGACGAGTGCACGCATCCTCATGCAGCGCGGGATTCGTATGAACAAGGATGCCAAAGTCCTTTGGCATGAATACTTCAAACTTGAACTTCTCTGGACGGATTAAATTAAAGAGCGTCGGAGGATTCTGTTTGGGGACAACGCGATTGGTGTGAAGGTTGTCGAAACCAAGAAACGAAAACCGGAGGAGTTGAATGAGAATGACAAGCCAACTGATGCAGTGGGAGTTGAATTGGATGAAGGTGCCGCTAAAGGATCTTCATCTTCAGGCTCGGAAGGCCTTCTTCTCCTTAATGACGCGACGCGTACCTCGTCCTCCACTCCTTCATTCACTGTATCCACCTTACTCCGTTTCTCCTTGACGGAGTCCTCGGCTGAATCTGAGACTTCAAGGTCCGCGGCGTCTTCCCCTCTTGACCACTTGTGAGGCGACAGACTGTTGCTCCTCACCCTCCAACTCCACTACTTTCTTCTCTCTTCTTGTTTTTGTTTTACTTGTCTGTCTCCAAGATCGAGACCTCCCGCTCCTTACCTGCGTCAATGTCCGCGAGTTCGAGCTGGTTTTCGTGGTTGATATCGTCGTCATGGAAAGTAACTTCAATTCCCCGTCGCCAGCACTTCGCCCAATGCCGATTTTAAGAGGATCCCCAATGTGGTCATGTGCTGATGAATAAAAAGAGCCACAAGAATCTTATCAGGCACAGTATACCGTTGATAACATGAATTAACTCAATTGTTGAGAAGAATCTGGACTGAAGGCGACATCCATCCCTTCAAAAGCGCCGTCCTCAAACATTGTGTGCACGCCAATATTATGGAACATGACGTCAGCAACCACAGTTCCAGACCCATTCGGATGATACTTGTTCTCCATTGTCTCAGCAAGTCCAAGCTTTTTGGCCAACGCGCGCATGGCATGATTCTCCTTCATGGTTCCTGCCTCAATGGTATCCACGTGCAGCTCGTGCGCCAATCGCAAAAGAACGCGAAACAGAAGGACACCCAGCCCGCGACCCCTCGCATGAGGTTCCAACTCGAGACCTACATTGGCCGTGGAGCTTGTCGCAATCGAGGACGGGATCTCCATCACGCCACCGAGTCCAACCAACACAGGCTTGAAACCCGGTTCCTGCTCCAAATAAGCGAGAACTTGCAAGGCGTTACGGTAGATCTTGGCGTTGGCGCATCGGGTGAGCAGGTTCTGCAGTCTTACGTCTTTCTCTGCCGCGGTGGCTGTACCAAAGTGGGCGTTGATGCAGTCACGAGCATTTGACTCTGTGACTTTCTTGACGAGCAAGCAACCGGCTTGTGCACTGGAATTGGGTGTCCAAGCAACGCGGATGCACCAGTCATGGGTAAAGAACCGGTCGTCTTTTGCCGCAGTGTAGGCCATGAAGGAGGGAAGGTGGGTGGAAAACAGGATTTTCTCACTTTAAAGTTTCCTTCCTCACTTCACAAGCTCAGTAAAACTTATTTTTCTTTCATCATAAGGGCCCGTTAGAAAAGAAGTTGTGTTTTGAAAGCTGAACCGTATGCTGCCCACTATGGACAACGACTTCCAGCTCCCTGACGCTCGACCAGATCCAACTTCGACCGCTTTTGCAAATGGCTGCTAATGTAAATCTACCTTTCAAATCCTTCTTTCTGCTGATTGGGGCTTCAACTTCCTCCTGCCTCCTCCCTGTTCCAACTCTGATGTGCCTTCGTTAATCAGCCAGAAAAGGTAGAAGATTTCTGATTCATGCAGCTTTACGATACCAAATCTCAAAATTGCACAGAACTGGAATATTGTTGGCGCTGTTAATGTTCTGGTGAGTTTTCGAGTCTACGAAGCCTGTTCAGGTCGTTGCTTTTAAAGTCACTTGGGTTTCTTTACCTACTTCTCCCATGACATCGTAGCGCTATGCATACTTCGGAATTCGCATTGGAACGAAGGTTGAAGACACTACACCAGTATTTCTATTTTGTTCGTTGTTGGAGGAAAAGTACAGCACAAAACACGCGAAAATCCTGTGATGATCCGGATACATCGCCTGACAGCTACCAGAGCTCGACTCGCACAAGGGCGCATCGACCGTGTTGCAGGGCATACATGCTTCTCAGTGCGGTGTGCCTCATCTGCGAACGGCGGAAGTGGGAACGGCGAGACGGGCGGCGATGGCGAGGAGAAGGTGTCGGTGGCCAGCAAGAGCCGACGGTCACCGAGGGAGGCGAAAGACTTGGCCCAACAGGCCAAAGAGGGTAAAGAGGCCAAAGAGGGGAGGGACAGCAAGGAAAAGAGGAAGGAGACGGAGGCCGAGCGAGAGCGGGAGAGTGTCGACGAGGCCCTCAAAACGGCAGAGAACGCGCGCTTCTTCAAAGAAAACCTCCCGTTTTCAAGCATCGTTGCTTCGCGGAAGGACCACCGTCTCTTGGTCAAAAAGACTCGCAACGGCATCCCCTCGTTCACCTCCATGGTCTCCATCTCCCATCTGCTGCCACAACAGCAGTCCAACGCATCGCAGCCGAATCCGCAACAGCCTGCATTCGCGCACAAGATTTTGTCTGCATCCACACTTGAATCGCTGGATTCGCAAACCTTCGTCTATGCCACGCACGTGCATCCCGCTACACGCTCATCCCTTGCTGCCGTATTAAACGCATTGCTGACTTCTCAAATTCCGCGCTTGCCTAGCGTCTCAAGCGGCATTATCGCGCTGTCATGTCCGTACAAGGGTTCCGATTTGTATGGTGAGTGAATCATCAGTCGATGATAGCTTCTACCACGCAAGTGCACCAAAAAAAGTACATGGGCATGAAGTTGGATTTGCGAGCGCGATCGATGGGATTTTTCTCGTCCATATCCTCACCAACCTTCCAACATAACACACACAGTCCGTAAACTCGCTGAGGGAATGCTAGCGAGCCTCAATATCTCAAACTTGCAATACCTTCATATTCAACCCGAGGATATTTTCCCACGATTGAGTGGGTACGAAGTAATTTCGTTCCCTCCGATTCTACCATCAGGACCATCGGACCCCTCTGATATGATGGAAAAAATGTTCTTTGGTGGCGGCAGTGGTGGTGGTCGCTCATCGCGAAACCGAATGCCTGTAAGCCCGGCCAGCTTTCCTGGCATGCCATCAGGTGCCATTGTTGTTGAAATGACACCAGGAGGTCCAGTGTCATCTCCATCGCGGCGATCAGCAAAATTAGTGGGCAGTGGCACAAATGGAGGGTCGTCATCACCGGACGAAGACGTACCCAATGTTCCGTTCCCTTGGTTCAACACGTACACGTCGCGGCAATCACCTCACGAACCTCAATCTCTAATGCAGCCGCGCATTCAATCGGATGTGCAACGCAGTGATATCCATGAGCACGTGCACCAGGCGTTTGAAACGTTCTTCTCCCAACTGACGCACAGTCTCCAAGGAAAGCCTTGCGCCATCTACTTTGAAGACCTCCTAGACATCTTGACACCACTATCTTCGGATACATCTCCCAACGAGCTCTCGGAAGCTGAAGTTATCAACAGCTTCGCCTTCGCCCTCAGCAAGGCCCGTAGTATGACCCCCATCGTCGTCATCACAGGCTCCACCCCAACCACCTTGCGCAAACTCACAAGCCCCGCGGCTTCCCCCAACACGAATGCAAACCCACTCTCGAGCATCGTCAAGGCCCTCGGTGGTGGCGGACCCGGGGGCCCCAACGGCGAACTGGGCGGCGGCGGTGCGGGCGCGGCTTCCACGCGCCGAACCAAACCTGTCCACTTTAGTACCACCTTAGATGCATACGTCGGGCCCGCCCTGATCCCTGTCCTGCCCCCACTGCACCACACCGGCAGCGCGGGGCCGGGCGCCATGGCCGCCTTTAAGCGACTCCTACGCGCAGACTTACGCGTGCAAACGCGCAACGTGAACCGGCGCGAAATGCAGGTTGCGTTTGCGTCCTTTTTTGGTGCATCGATGGCAGAGGAAGTGTTGGGGGATGGAGGTCCGTTGGCGCGGATCAAGTTGTTGGAGGAGCGGGTGCTCTCGCCGGGTGAGATTGAGGAGGTGTTGTTGTATGCGGTGGGGAGTGTGAAGGAGGTCGATGAGGCCAGTGAAGATGTGGATGTTGGCGTTGAGGAGGTTGTTGCGGGGTTGCAGACTTTTGAGGGAGTCAACAAGGCGCTGAATGCGATCAGTGCCGGGGCTGAGGTTGGTTTTCGTGTCGTTCATTCTATCGGATTCCAACCATTCTTGTTCATTCTTGCAGTTTGCTGGGGTGTTTGCGAACCCATCTGACCACTTGACCCTCTCTAAGCACGAGAATGAGATTCTCAAGTCATGCTTAATCAAGCCGTCGGATTTGGCGACTTCATTCAAGTCGGTTGGAGGTTTGGAAAAAACGAAGCAGGTCATTGAAGATCTGATTCGGTTGCCATTGCTGAGGCCCGACTTGTTTTCTTATGGTGGTAAGAGCAGTCCTGTGATACCCGTTCGATACGCGTTTAAAGCTTCTCTCAGTCCTTAGGCAAAATACGACGGGCCTGCTCCTGTTTGGACCGCCTGGAACGGGAAAGACACTACTAGCCAAGAGCATTGCTGCAGAGAGCGGAGCCAACTTTTTAAATATTCAACAGTCCAACATTCAGTCCAAGTGGGTGGGTGAGAACGAAAAAAATGTCAAGGCCATTTTCAGTCTTGCCCGGAAACTCAAGCCGTGCGTCATTTTCGTGGACGAGATAGACGCTTTATTGCGCGTGCGGGCCCATGGTGCCCCGCACTGGGTCACGAACACAATCAATGAGTGGATGTTGGAGGTACTTGGCTATTGGCTCTTCGATTTGGCTGATCAACTTACGATAATCACGGAACAGTGGGACGGGATCAACTCTAAAGGAAGCGACGGTATCATTGTGGTGGGAGCCACGAACCGCCCTTTCGATCTCGATGAAGCCGTCCTCCGCCGCCTCCCGCGCCGTCTCTTTGTTGGCCTCCCGAACACAGCCGAACGCGGGGCCATCCTCAAGCTCATCCTGGCTGAGGAAATCGTGGGCTCCATCAGCGACGTGTCCCTACGACAGAGCATTCTGGACCACGTCACGGGCCGGACAGAGGGATTCAGCGGCAGCGATTTAAAGAATTTGTGCATCGCGGCGGCGCTTGTGAGTGTGCGGCGCGTAATGCAGGAGAAGGTAGAGGGTGCGGTGCGTGTGCTTCGGTTAGAAGATTTCGATCATGCGCTGGAGAGTGGGGATGTTGTCCCTAGCTTGAATGAGAAGGCGGAGCTGATGAAGGAACTTGTGAAGTGGGACAAGATGTATGGTATTCGGAGCGCTGGGAAAGGGGTAGGAAATGGAAATTGGGGCTTTTAGGGGTATTTGATGAAAGTAAGGGAAAACTGGTCTGGTCCTCCAATTTACGAGGTTTGCTGCGGGAGGCGTTGAGCTTCGAAAAAAAATAAAATGGGTCCAAACACATCCAAGCTGGTACCCTCGCAAACTGCGAACTTGGCAGCCAAACCAATCCTACAACTGCAAGATAGTGGAATCTCGGACCTTGAACATGCCACCACTTCAAGGCTAGGGCTCTCAGACTTGCCTGACGAGCTACTTCCCCTGATCCTGCGCCACCTCGACACGACCACTGCACTCCGCTTCTGCAGAGTCTCGCGAGCTTTCAATTGTTGCATCCTCTCATTAAACTTTGCTCGTGCGAACCTGCACCAACACGGGGACATGTTCAGCCCTCCAGAACATGACAGAATCTGCCGTCGATCTTCGCGAAACGATTTCGAAATCTGGTTCCTGTTGCCAGAGTCATATCAGATTGCATATGCGGAGTTGTATGCAGGGGATATGGATCGGATTTACATTCGCGGCAGACGCGGGCGGTGGCGACGCTTCCCGCCTCCCCACCAAGCTTTCCAATTGTCTGCCACAATTGCGCGCTTGGAAGCGCTCGTATCCATGTCAATTCATCGATGTTTGCTGCGAGGCGGATTGCCCGTTGAAGTCGCGTCGTTGCCGTGGCTTCGTGTCCTCTCGCTCTCGGATAATGCCATAACGGGCGTCATCCCGCCAGAATTGAGCAACTTGCGCCACTTGGAACGACTTGAGCTGGATCACAACCAGCTGGAGGGGACGGTTCCAGCATTAACCAACTTGCAGCTGATGCGACTCGACTTGAGCCACAACCGGCTCATTGGCGACATTCCAGCCAGTTTAGGACTGTTGGAAAACTTGTTTTCATTGAAACTGAATGACAATGAGCTAGCTGGAGGCATTCCAGGTTCCTTATCCAACCTAAGGCTGTTGCGCACACTTTCGTTGAGCGGCAATAAGCTCACTGGAAACATTCCCGCTTCCCTGCTAAGAATGCAGAATTTGATGGATCTCAATCTTGCTGAGAACCAACTCTCGGGGTTGCTACCAATCGAATGTAGCGCTAACCTGCAAACTCTGTCGCTCAACGGAAATCAGCTGGAAGGACATATTCCAGTAGAATGGGCGCGTATGCGACGCATGAAGCATCTTGCTCTGCAAAGCAATCAGTTGGAAGGCACCCTTCCGATTGAATTCGCGGCAGGAATGCCAGGCCTCTTACACTTTGACGTGAGCGACAATCGACTCTCTGGCAAGATACCAACCGAGTATGCGTCTTGGCGTTCATTAGAGCGGCTCAATGTGGGTCAAAATACCCGTATGAAGGGGTTTGTTCCGCGCGGACACAGAATGTGGAACGCAGTGCATTTGCAAGAGCGCGTTGCCCTATTTTGCAACATTTTCTCTTCCCTTATATGATCAAAATTTTTTTTGTGTAAGGAAATTGGAGCTCTGTATAATGATTGTTGTCGATATAAAGGAACTCCTGTAGGCGACCCTCTCGTACTCCAGTGTAACTTGCCGATGCGACCGTTTCTCGCTTAAGCGCGATCGACCACGGGCGCGGCGACGGTACAGCAAGGACCGCGTTGACCTAGACCGCACATGGCTCGCGTTTTGGCTGTACATCCAGACGGCGTACTGTCGCGAATCGACTTGCAGAGAAATGAATCGTCAATCTTTCAGCCCGCTTGGTGTCGCACAATAGTTGGCTAGTTCTCCACCTCGTTGGTAACAAGCTCACGGGAGATTAGTATCAGAGCTTGTGAACTTTAATTAGGCTCGATGTCAATGCTAATTCATACGAATCTCGAACGCTTCTAAAATAAGAAAGGAGTCCCAGAGAAAGGATGTCGTATCCACGCATAAGTCCAATATTTGCATTTATAGAGCCTAGTCTGCATGTACTGGCGTTTCAAAGGGACAAAAATTCTGCAACAGTCCTCGCTACCTCTCCGGCAGTCTCTTGCTCCAAATGCAGGTGATGAGTGCCTCCAGAAATCCATTCGACCCGTGTTTCGACTGGATTCCCTTCACTAGCTGGACGCTCCTCTTTCAATATCTGAATTCGTCTACTCACCAACGCGTCCGCACTCTTGAAAATGTTCGAGTCGTCCCCCATCACGACCAAGATACGCGCCGTAATGGCACGCAACTGATCTTCCACGCCTTCATGGTCCCACCGCCAAAAGTGTCGCGCTTTCAAGCGCTTGTCACTGTTCCACCTAAATCCTCCCCCCGGTGCTTCATCCACGCCCCGCTTGGCAAGCATCATAGCCGCCTGAAACGAGACACGCACAACTCCTTCCATGCGCGCTCGCGCGGCCTCCTCCAGTGTCGGAAAGGTGTTTTTTGATTTGAGCACCTCCACCGAGTCATCTTCGGCCATCTGCAAGTTGATGGCTCGCCGCGCCTCCATGAATTCGCGCATGACCGCGGCGTCCTGACCTTTCGGGAAGCGGTTCACGTGTCCGAGGCTCTCGATTACGATCAGGTCGGACACCATTTCGGGGAAGGCGGAGGCGAAGAGCACGGCGACAGAGCCACCCATGGAGTGACCGATGAGCACGAAGCGGGGCCAGCGGACGGCTTTGGCCACGTCGAGGATGGCGAGCGCGTGGTCCCAGGCAAAGTAGGTCTGCGAAAGGGGGAGCGGATCGGAGAGGCCGTGGCCCGGGAAGTCGATCGCCAGAAGCGATGCACGCGAGTGCTTTTGGACGCGGTCAAGCAGGGCGGCTGTCATGGGCGAGAAGGTCTCAGCGTTGTCAAGCCAGCCGTGCACAGCAAGGATCCGCACAGCGTCAGTCGCGGGGGTGGCGTTCCTGGAAACCCGTTCGGACATGAGTCCGGCGATGCGCACGCCGTTGGAGGCGCGGAATTCTACGTGAGTCGGGAGAGGTTGGGACATGCTTTCGATGACAAATCAAAAACCATGATGCAATTATCCAATTCGTGCCAACCGCGAGCGCGTCTCCCAAACAACATCCCGCCTCAATTTCTCTGACGGAATCACTGTAAAATAAGATTATACTTTGCGAACTTCTCAAGAGGCAACAGGAAAACTCACCATAAGTAGGTCTCATTGCCGCCAGATTATGCCTCTGCTTTCCCTGATGCACAGGATGCTGAGCATACCCTGAAACCAGACCACCTCTGCCTCCACTTGAACTTGCCCCAACTGCAGTGGGAGGAGTGAAAGAATGCGTGGACTTAGGCTTGGACTCACGTCTCGCCAAAAACTCATCATTTTTCCAAACGCGCTGATGCGCGTGGAATCGTGCGACTGGGTCAGCTTTACGTGGTGCAGGAGGACGATTCGTTTTGATGACTGTGCAATCAATATGTGGGTAAGGTCAAGATTCCTGGAACTCAAACAAGCAACACGACCCACATCCAGAAGTTGACCGCAATAATGGCACCTCGGGATGAGCAGACGAACCCGCGTTTCCTTCATTCACTGCATCGATCGCCCGCAATGCCGCACGCGTGGCTTTTAAAAGTGGCGGCGTAGATGGCATTGGCGGGGTATATTTGATGACAGGTTTCGCAATATTCCTTACAAGTTTGTGACGGTATGGATGCTGATCTTTGGATAAAGCAGGTTGCTTTGGATACTGAGTAGGAGCGCTCGCGGAATGGATGCTTCTAGCAGTCGTGGACTTTGTGCCTGCGCCGGTTCTCATTGACAGACCCGCTTTTAAACGAGCATCTTCCAGCTTCTGTTCTCGAATGATGGTATGCAGGCGCGCGAGATCCAGTTTCGCGAGGCGTTCAATCACACTCATAGAAGTATCTGCTGGATTCGACAAGCTATGCTGTGGATCCGCTAGGTACGATTTTGAGGATGTCGGAGCAGTGGGCGTTCGATTGCGTGGTTCCGGAGACTCTGACTGCGAGGAGGTGGCGCTGTGGTATTCCTCGCTCAAAGGGTCACTCTCGCTGTTGCTGTCTTTTCTATTCTTGCCGTTCTCTTGCCCATATAGATGCTGTTTCTGCTGATATTCTTGCAAGATGGGTGTCATTTCGCTGTACGGTCTAGAAGTCTTTCGCCCATCTTGGCTTGGAACTGAGCATGTCTGGTTAGATTCCGCCCACATTTCACGCTCCGCAAGCAATTCTAGTTCGTATCCTTCGTCGCGTTGTGAAAAGCTGTATGGATCCGGAATCAAACTTGAAGCTGTTTTGACTAACTCGTGAAACCGAGCGACAACAGAGAAGGGAGAAACCACACGCACCAAAGGATGGATATTTTGAGCGTGAATGTGAATACGAAGGTGAGGGAATGGTAACCTCCTCGCCAATACTGATGGGGTCCGTGCCGGTAACCCATTCGTGACGGGAAAGACCAGCAGGTGAGTCCTCGTGTTCCACGTCCTTGAAGCTGTCCAAGTTGTCGCCAAATTCCTTGAGAAGCTGCTGCACAAAAAGGGCGTCCGAGTCGTGCGAGTGTTCGTCCAGGGTTTCTCTGATGCCACGCCCGCCTGCGGTCCCCGCCACTTCAACAGCTTCCACCTCATGTGGAGAAAGCCTTCCGGCTTCTTCGGCTGCATTCGCGGCGCGGTCGGCGCGGTGGCGCTGCTGCGAGGTCTGCGAGACCGAGCTCGCGTGATAATCGCTCACGCCCGAGTAGCTCATCGCATTCAGCTCCGTGACGCAGTCGGCAATGAAGGACTCGCTCAGGAAGTTGGACATGCCGTCGCCCTCGTATCCCAACGCACGAAGATGCTCGAACACTGTCTCTTTGGTCGCCGACATTTCCTTTTCTCAAAAATTAAATCTAACTTCCTTTTTTTTTCTATGAGACGTGGCAAAAAAAGTCGTGGGTCAAAATTGATTATTCGTGGGACACATTTGATTCAAGCCCCACAACCTCGCAAGCGTTCCAATTAAGACTTCTCAATACTTCCGATGGATTCGCAGCAGGAGGATGTTGAGAAGCTCAAGAAGTATCAGGCTCCAGTCGTGGTAGGAGAGGCCACGGATCCTGTATCGTGAGTGTTCACTTGCACACGGTGGTGCCAAGGCAATTTACATCAAACCACTAAACACAGATTCATCACCCTATCATGGCTTTCGCGCATGGTCTGGGTCGGCGGAAAGCGGCCGTTACGCTTTGAGGACCTGCCATTGATTCCAGAGCGGTCCCGTGCAGTCAATATGGCACGAATCCTGGACCCGTTCCAGGCTGAGCTCAAGACGTACCTGAAGGATCCAGAGGGCAAGAAGGCCCCTTCCTACCTCAAGGATGTCTGGCGATTTCTCGCGGTGCCGTACTGCTTTGCTGTGTTCCTCGACGTTTGCGGCGTGGCGTTACAAACCACGCAACCGGCCGTTATGGCGGCCATCCTCTCGTACTTGCAGACTGGAGATCCCCAGTTCTTCATCAAGTCTCCCATGGGACTCGCCGTGTTCTACTTCTTTATGTCGTTTCTGAGCTTGATTTTCCGTCAAGCCACCATGCAAATGTTTAGACGCATGTGGTTCGGACTTCGGAGTGCTTTGCTTTCTGCTGTCTATGCCAAGTCACTGAAACTCACCAACAAGTCTTCGAATGAGTTTACGAAAGGTAGGATCTTGCAAATGGTGAATTCGGACGTCCCTGAGGTGTGTGGTTTGGTTAAAACGAAACTGAGTACTGACTGCGTTGCATACAGGTCGCAATGTCTGTCCAGCAAAGTCATCAGATTCTCATCATTCCCTTCCAACTGGCATTCTCCTTTTGGTATTTGGCGAACCTGTTTGGAAAAAACCTCTACCCGGTCGGAATTGTAGCTGGCATCTTTCTTGTGATTGTCCCTGTCATTATCTACCTCTTTGTTACCAACCAAACGAAGTATCTTGAAGCTGGAGACAAGCGCCTTGCGTCTCTGCGTGAAGTACTTGAGGTTTGCGATGTTCCCTTGGCTCATCTGTTTTTCCTTCCTAACCCTGTTTTCCCCCCTTGAATAGGGTATGAAAATGGTCAAGCTCCGTGGTCAAGAAACCCATTTCACAGGTGTGTTGATGGATGCGCGCAACAAGCAGCTGTCCGCCATTGCAGTTTTGCTTGCCGACTGGGTTATATTCCTCAATTTGGGAACCCTTGTCCCATACTCCATGATGATTGGAACCTTTGCAGTTTATGGTAACACGTTTTGTTGAAGCTTCACGTTCATTGGTGATCCTGATTTTCCACGAATGGCAACAGCTTCCACCACAACCACCTTGAATCCTGTCATCATCTTTCCAGCTGCCCAATACTTTTTTAACATTCTGGAGCCTATCACCATGCTGCCTGTGGTCTTTTTCAGCTTAGGTCAAACACTGGTCTCATGGAATCGTATTCGCGCCTTCCTCCTTGCCGATGAAAAAGAATTTGCGACGCTTCCCTTGGACGAATCAATAGAAGATGCCATCAAGATTGAAAATGGAACATTTGAATGGGTAGCTGTCAAAAAGGATGAGGAAGGAATGGACAAAAAAGAGAAGAAGAAGGAAGCAGATTCCAAGGGAGGTGTCAAACAAGCTGCTGATGTGGAGAAAGCTGTGAATGTCTCTCCTGAAAATGACTCAGATACTGCTGTGAAGGGCAACAGTGCCACCCTTCCCCTGTTCAAGAATCTGAATTTGAGCATCCCTGCTGGTAAAATGACTGCTGTTGTTGGAACTGTTGGTGGGTACTCCCATATTTCAACACTATTTTACCTTATTCTGAAATTACTGTTTACAGGGTCAGGAAAGTCTTCTCTGCTCTCAGCCATAATTGGTGAAATGACAACTGTTGAAGGATCTGTCACAGTATATGGCTCTGTGGCTCTCTGCCAGCAACAGCCCTGGCTCATGTCCATGAACCTTCAAAGTAACATTCTCTTTGGCAATGTCTTGGATGAACTCAAGCTGGCTGAAACAATTCGTGTTTGTGGACTTCAACTCGATGTCCAACAGCTTCAAAATGGACTCGACACTGAAATTGGAGAGAAGGGAATAGCTCTCTCTGGAGGTCAGAAAGCTCGTGTTGCGTTAGGTAAGAGATGTCTGCCTTTCTTCATTCACTTCTGACTAACCCTTTTTCACAATAGCCCGAGCAATCTATAGTGCTGCTGATGTCTACTTATTTGATGACCCACTTTCAGCCCTCGACGCCCATGTGGGCAAGCAGGTCTTTGAGGACTGCATCAAGACTCATCTGTTGGGTAAGACCAGGGTTCTTGTCACTCATCAGCTGCATGTGTTGCCATATGTGGACAACATTATTGTGCTTGAAAAAGGACAGGTGGTGGAGCAGGGTACATATGAGTATCTGGCTATTCATGGGCCAGAGGATGGGGTCTTGCGTGAAATGCTCAAGAATCATGCTTTGCAGAAAGAGGAGGAGGAGAATGAGGAGAAGTCTGCGCAAAACAAATCTGTGAAAGCAGTCAAGGCGGAGGAAGCTGAGGGAAGTGCAGACAGTTTGCTCAAGGATGAAGAGCGCCAAACTGGGGCAGTGGGAAAACAGTATGTCATCAACTACATTCGGGAGTCTGGAGGCTTTGGCAAGTTTGGAATAGTCATTTTGGCCTCTTTGCTGTATGCTGCTGCTACATTTTGTCAGAACCTATTCATGGTTTTCTGGACAAATGATTCAGAAAGTGGGCAAACGCGTTTTGGACTGCAGCCTAACGGTTACGTTCCAGTTTATGCTGTGATTGTGGCAGCCACCACCTTTTTCTCTTGTGCTCAGACTGGAATCATTCTGAGCTGTTCATTTGTTGCAACCAAGAGATACCACAACAAGGCCATTGCTGGTCTCATGAGGGCTCCAATGAGTTGGTTCGACAGCCAACCTATTGGTCGCATCATCAACAGACTCACCAAGGATGTCGAATCGTTGGACTTGATGATTGGTGGAAATATGTTCCAGTTTTTCATGGTTGCCTCCCTCACTTTGGCCAATGTTAGCCAAGTCATCTACAGCACGGCCTACACACTGATTTTGATCGCGCTCCTGCTGATTGTCTCCTATTATTTACTTGAGCTCTACCGTTCGACCCAGCGCGAGATCAGACGCATTAACCAGATATCTCAATCGCCCCTCACAGCATACATTAGTGAGTGTCTCGGCGGTACTTCCACCATTCGTTCTTTCCAGGCGCGCGAGCGTTCTATTGAGAAGCAGCTTACGCTCACTGACATTTCTGTCATGCCGGAATGGACGCTTAATAACGTCTACAACTGGTTCTCATTGCGGATCGAAGGTGGTTTAGCGCTCATGGTACTCTTTATTGTCTTGTATGCCGTGCTAGCACACGTTGATGCCGCGGTGATTGGTCTCGCGCTCTCTGGTGTGTCCAACTTGGGCTCCACGTTCTTCCAGTGCATCACGGCCTTTTCGCGTCTGGAATCTAACCTGGTCTCCGCGGAGCGTCTGGACTATTATTGCAACAGTCTTGAAGCCGAAGCGCCGGATTATTTGGACACTGACCCCACCGAATCTCAGTGGCCCTCGCAGGGACAAGTTTCCATTTCCGATTT
The DNA here is from genome assembly GCA_025201725.1 of Chytriomyces sp. MP71. Taxonomy (NCBI): domain Eukaryota; kingdom Fungi; phylum Chytridiomycota; class Chytridiomycetes; order Chytridiales; family Chytriomycetaceae; genus Chytriomyces; species Chytriomyces sp. MP71. The sequence goes on along the minus strand of MU614564.1, from coordinate 22,390 downwards.
GGAAGTCAAGTACAGCTCCAAATTCGACCCAGTGATCAAGGAGCTTTCGGTTGAAATCAAGGGCGGCGAGAAGGTGGGCGTTGTCGGGCGCACTGGGTCTGGCAAGAGTACTTTGATGCTGGCGCTCTTCCGCTTGGTTCCTCCATCAAAGGGGACCGTTAAAATTGATGGGCTCGATGTGGCTCAGTTGGGTCTCCACACTCTCCGTAGCCGCCTGCAAATCATCCCGCAGGAGCCCGTTCTGTTCTCGGGCACTCTGCGCAAGAACTTGGACGTGGAGGGCAAGTTCACGGACAGCGACCTCTGGGAAGCGCTCGAACTCGTTGGGTTGAAGGAATACGTCTCGGAGCTGCCTGAGAAGCTAGACGCGCCTGTCGCGGAGCGCGGAGAGAACCTGTCCGTGGGGCAGCGCCAGTTGATGATGCTGGCAAGCGCCATCTGCCACAAGCCCAAGATCTTGGTGATGGACGAGGCCTCGTCGTCTGTGGACCAGGCAGCGGACTTGCTAATCCAGTCGTCAATTCGAACGCATTTTGCTAACACGACTGTGATTTCCATTGCTCATCGTGTCAACACGATTGCTGATTTCGACAGAATTATGGTGTTAGACGCGGGTCGTCTGGTTGAATTTGACACTCCAATCCACTTGTTGCGTCGCGAGGACTCCATTTTCAAATCTCTGGTTGACGCTACGGGTGCAGCTAATGCGCAGGTAGTTACTTCCATAGCGGAAAGTCACACGTAGTGGGCATGTTCTTTCTTTTTTTCTTCCTCGCACAAATTCCATTTGAAAAGGGGGTTCTATGAGATTCCATTGGTGGATGATGAATATTTACGAACAGAGAGCAATGTAACTACAAAATCTAAACAATATTTTTTCTCAAATGGACGTGACAGTCTCACCTTCCACCGCGTTTGCACGCGTGGCCACATTCTCTGCCCCTTCCTCTGTCGCCTGTGAGGCAATTCTCTCCGCCTTGGCTTTCAACTCTGCCAAATCAGAGGGACGCGGCTTGACCACCAGCACGGGACAATGCGCCTGGTGCACCGCGTAGTCACTTACACTCCCCACGAGCGCTCGGCTGAGAAAGCCCAGCCCCCGGCTGCCGATAATCAGTATGTCAGCATTGACTTCCTTCACTTTGCGCACAATCTCGTCCTGTACGTCTCCTGCAAAGAAACAGTGGGCATAGTTGTCAAAAGTGCTACATAGTGCAGCGTGGAAGCATTTCGACTCACCCTTAAGCGCGATGGCCTTAGTTGCAAACTTGTGGCGCTTCAAGAGGGATGCGTAGGCGCGCAGGAGCTTATGGGACTCGCTGCGCTGGTAAGCTTCTTGTTGGTCAATGTAGTTGGCGACATCCATGTAGATTGTGCCTGGCGGGGTGACAAAGGGACGGGCGTTGAGCAGGACGACCAGATCGGAGTGCTTCAAGAAGTTGGCGATGGCCCAGTTGACGGCATGCTCGGCATAAAGGGACGTATCGACGGCGATTGCCACGACGCGTTCGAAGTCGTCTGGATTGTGAACTGTTGGTTGCGCCAAGGTGCTGGATCCTGCAGCGTCGTGATCGTGGTGAACTTCGTCGTCGATGTGGCGGATTGGGGGCTGGTTCGTTTTCGCTTCGCTGAAGACGTCCATTGTTTTTGGATGCTTTTTGTGAAGGGATATGTGTTTGTGGGAACCAACCTTTTTTTTATGAGGCGTCAGGGTGCACGCAGAGTGAGTCACACCTTCACCTCTGATTCGGCGCCAACTCACCTTGACACCAGGAGGAGTGAGTACAAAGATAAAAAAAAGGAGAAAACTGATTGCAAATACGGGTAGTTGGATGACGTATTGCGACTCGATCTCGATGCGGATGACCCTTGACGAACCAAAGAAGAACCTCCAGAGACCAGTGATGGTGTCGTTTCGGTACTTGAACTCCCGAATGATGAGGCCGGTCCAAAATGTCTCATTCGGGAAGCATTGAGACCAAATATGCTACAAAAGTAGCGAACCGCCGTTGAGCCAAGTCCTGTCAACGAAGGGGTCAGATCCTCGCGCAAAGAAAATCAGAGTGAAAAAACCGTGCGTACCGTTCTATCAAGACATGGTCGTCAAGTTTCCGAACAATTGGTGTGCCAATTCTTGACCCACGAAATAGGCAACCTGCTTCTCAAGTATATTTCTGTAGTGATCAATTCCCAGCTCCTCATGGAGTTAGCGCTAAAGTCCGGATGGCAACCATGTCTCATTTGGGCAAGGCACGCCTCGTTGAAGTTCTCGGAAAAGAACTCTTGCAGCGACGCCAAGAGCGAACCGGCCTTGCTCCCCAAGGCCCTTGATCGTGAAAAGGCGAAGTGTGGTAGGTCGTTCATTCTCTGGTTAGCAGGGTAGAGTGATTGTCCATATGAATTCGAGGTGTTCGACAACAACGGCGACCCACTGCAAAATGACAGGTCGACGTTTACCACACAAGATACGGAAAAAGCTCACGTCAGCGCTCATCAAAGAAGTGCGAGCAAACGCCAGAGTTGAGAAATGGCGTTTCAAACTTAATATATGTTTGACAGCTAAACCAGGTCAAAGTGGTCTTGAGAGCAGGCTTATCGTAGGAAAGACAGCACTGGCGATAATGCGATGATACAAATTGGATGGCGACCATATAATTCCGCTTGTTGCCTCAAAATGGTTTCTCTGAGGTTCCTCGGCAGCCACTCACCTCATCGTCGGTATAGCTGGAGCAGCAGAGGCCAGCCATATGATCGTTGTGGATACCTGTGAAACATCCATGCACAATAGCGAACACACCACCTTGGATGCTTTGTAAGTGAATATTACCTGCTACTCCTCCAGTTCGAAAGTGACAGATGCAGCCTCATATCTGGAAATGTATGCGTCAGATACTGAGCAATTATATTCTGACGGATTAACCTCTTCTCGTTGAACGTCATGGGCTTTGTCAATGGTGGGGTATTGGAGTTTAGCAAAACCTTGTCCGTCGACTCTATAACATCAAATCTGCATGAGTAGATCCGAACAGTAGAATTGTATGACAGCATGCATGACTCACTCAATGTTCAAAGTTGCGTCCAACGTGAAGGTCTCCAAGCTTCGCGCAATCCAGAATTTTATGAACAGATACCGCTGTGCTTGAGAGCATTGACTTCACCTCCAAGGATCTCGTGCTCTTCCGCAACAATATGGTACTTGCACATTGTTCGCTCGGCGACCGCCATTTTCGAATCGCTCCGCACCTTCGGTCAGCCTAAGATTCCCGTTCATGATCACTTTATTTAATGTTTAAAATACTTAGAAGTTCTCAGCAACCCAAGCCGCAATGGTGGCTCGCTCGCGGTTCATAAAGTTGGTCTTGGTGCGAATGCTTTCCAACACTTGATCAATCCGGCGCTTGAAAGGTTCCGTTGCTTTCACGCGCTTGGCAGCACCCTCCTCGTCCAACCCGTCACCGCGAGCCCAAGCTTCAATGTCGGCAGCGATATCCTCACCCAACCCGGAGCCCACCGAGACACTGAACACGCCGCCGAGCATCGCCCAGCTGTTATCGAAGCGAGCAAAGATGGCGTCCCAGTTGGCCTTGAACCAGGTTAACACGAGGGGCCGAACGACGACCACATTGGGGTTGGCCTGGGTGAGGCCAATGAGCGGGCCCCAGAAGTCCTGGGACCGCACTACTTCCTGGTCCCAGATGAGGGTGTTCAAGAGGCGGTCAACGTGCTCAAGGGAGTTGATAGCGCCCAAGATTCTCAGAATGTCGTCCTTCGCATCGGCTTGGGTGGAAGGGTCGAGGTAGACGGCCAAAACGGCAGCGAAAGTGGCTTCGGCGGTCTCTGGAGTTGCGTTCGAAAGGGCGGCACGGAAAGCAATCGTCTGCAGTTCGGGGTGGAGAGCAGACTTGTCGCCGGCAACAAAACGGTCAAAGCGGGCACGCAACTCCGCAATCACGTCCTGGTCGCCGCTCTTCTCGGCAGCACCAATGATCAGACCTCTCTTCAAGGTAGCAAAGTACTCCTCCTTCTCAGGGAACTCGAAGCCAAGTGTGGCTACTTGTGACGAGAAAACCTGGCGTCCCAGCGCCTTGATGCCCGCCTGGACAGATTCTGGCTCGAGGTAAGCAAACGAACGAAGTGTCGTCAAGGTTGAGGCAATTTGGGAGAGTACGTTGTAATCCGTCTCGTTCTGGAGGGCCTTGATCATATTGAGCAAAGTTCCAATGCTACCGAGACCCGCCATCGTGAGCGAAAGGGCGTCTGAGAGGAACATGACGCGGTCACCGACTGAAAAGGCATCCAAGTTGGTCTCAAGCATGTGGCCAATCTTGGAAACCTGTTGGTCAGTGTATTTGACACGGTACAGACCAGACGCGCCAAAGTTGAGCTTCCAGAAAGCCCCCTCGTTGGCATCGTACGGGAAAGTGACAGTACCTCGCTTCTCTTGAAGAACGTGCTTGGTCGAGTCGTTCTTGCCAGTCAAGTGAGACACGACCGTGACAGGCACCCACCACGAAACCACGTCCTCCTCAGGCTTCAGGTCTCCACCAGACAGAAATCGAGACTGGCTCAAGGTGACGGTCACTTGCTTGGCCTCACCATCGTAGGTCTCAGATTCAACCGTGATGAGTGGGTAGCCCATCTTTCGGGTCCACGCATGCATCAAAGTGGCAATGTTCTCACCCGATGAAGCAGAGAGGTGCTTCCAGAGATCAGTGGTGATGGTGTTTTGGTATTTAAATTCCTGAATATAGGTGCGAACGCCGTTCATGAAGGCCTCCGTGCCGAGAAAGCTGCAAAGCATCCGGATCACAGAGGCGCCCTTGGAGTAGCTGATGGCGTCAAAAATTTCTGGCACCTCCTTGGCCGAGTTAACTTCGACTTGAATGGGGTGAGAGGAGCGGAGGCCGTCCAGGTTGAGGGCATGCGTAAATTCACCATTGATGAAACCGGTCCAAATGTCCCACTCGGGGAAGAGATGGTCCGTAGCCAGCCATCCAACAAACGTGGCGAACCCTTCGTTGAGCCAGAGATCTGTCACCAGAAAAGGTTTACAGTCCGTCCGTGGTCAGTTAACAACCATGTTGAACAATGGGGCTCACCGTTCCACCAAGACATGGTCACCAAGTTTCCAAACCATTGGTGAGCCAATTCATGACCCACAACATAGGCAACCTGCTTTTTGGCGCTGGAGGTCGAGTTCTTTTCGTCACAAAGCAAATACACGTTTCTGTACGTGATAAGTCCCCAGTTCTCCATGGCTCCAGCGCTGAAGTCCGGAATAGCAACCATATCGCACTTGGGTAAAGGGTACGCCTCGTTGAAGTACTCGGAGAAGAACTCGAGTGTTCGCGCAGCGACGCCAAGAGCGAAGCGACCCTGCTCCACAAGGCCCTTCGCCGTGAAAAGGCGAACTGTGATGGGTTGAGCATTCTCGGGTTTGCGGGGGACAGCAACCGTCTCGATGGATTCGAGGTCTCCAACAACAAAGGCGACCAACTAGCATAAGCGACGTCAACAATGGACATGCGAGAAAGCCAAAAAATCCACTAACGTAGGTGCTCATCAAGGGAGTACGTGCGAAAGCGACTTCCTTGACATTCTTGCCTGCCGTGTTAACGAAAGGAACGCAGGAAATCTCGTTCATGTTTGACAGAGCAACCAAATCGGTGTCCACGACTAGAGTGCAGTCGAAGGTAGCCTTGAGGGCAGGCTCATCGTAAGATGGAAAGCATTGACGGCAATCCGTGGCTTCAAACTGAGTAACCACCAAGTGCTTCTTGTTGCCCTGATTTCGTTTTTCTCAGAAAGGCCTTTCGGGTAAAGTCGGATGCCTTTACAACCAAACACACCTGATCGTCATTGTATGTGGACTTGTAGAAACCGGCCATCTGCTCGTTGTGGATACCAGTGAAAGAAGAGAAGATGACGGCAGAGTTGCCAGCGGAGATCACATCAGCGAATTCAAATGTGACCTGCTCCTTCTCCGTATTGAAGGTGATTGACACAGCTTCCTGGCTGTTGTAAGACGGAGGTGTATGTTTGTATGCTGGTTCAAGGGACGGGTTTGGAATGACTCACGTCTTCTCACCAACTGTGATGGAGGCCTTATGGATCGTGAGGTTCTTAGAGTTGAGGACAACCTTGTTGGTGTCTTCCTTGACGTCCACGCTAATAGGTGCATGGGGTTAGAGGCCATAGAGTGCAGTGGGCAGGGAAGTGGACTCACTCAATGTTCACAGTTCCATCGAAGGTGAAGGTCTCCAGGTTAGGTTCGAGCCATAACTTGTAGTGGGAAGGCACTAGCCATCCAGGCAGGATGTCCTTGGACTGGGTGGATGCGGTCGGGGCAACACCACCAGTGGTCTGATGAGAGGCGAGATGGCAACGGCACATTTTTCGTGACAAACAATTTTGTTCGTTGCCAACATGAATTTCACTCCGCAAAAAGTGTATTATTTTACGCTCTGGCTATGAATCAAATGCAATCTTAATTATCGTCCACCAAGTTCAAGAATAAGCAGCCGTTCGTATTCAGCACGTTGTTGCTGTGAATCCATTCGCACAACGCGATAGGCATTTCCGCCCCATTCTAAATGAAGAGAAAATGCGAGGGTTAATCAAAGGGATTGAAATTTGGGAACTATCAGCTCGTCGCCTCTTGCATCTTTGAGACTACTCTTTGATTCAGTGTTGACGTCACTTTTCTCTGCCTCTCGTTTCGGGGATCAAGGACGACATACGCTCTTTCAAAGCGCAGCAATGTCAAACCCGCTAGCTGTCCCGAACAGGTCTTCAACTAACCTTGAGAATGGGTTCAGCAGGATTCGAGCCATTGTGTAAGGCTGCCCCTTGTACTCCCGACGGGAGGAACCCGTTCTGCGGACCATTTGAGCCAGCATCCCCTTTCGGCAGAGAATTCCCATTCGAGTGAGAATTTACGGTCGGATTCGAGGTGGCCATGTTTACAAAGGAGGTGGTTGGGGCTGATGATGCGAAGGCAGCGAAGACAGCAGGTGCCGAGGCAACGAATGCGGTTGAAGCTTGCGCGCACGAGACTCGAGAGACAAGCGGGGATGCGAGGAAGGCAGACGCAAGCGATGGATGCGCACGCAGCGACCGTGCGAATGCAGAGTTCATGTTGGCGGCAGTTTTCTTTTTTTTTGTATCAAACAAACCCTTCCTTCTTTTCTTCATATTCCCAACATATTAACAGTCGTCATCTAAATTGAGATAGAACCCGCCGCTTATGTTGATTGCTGAGTTGCTGTGGATCCACGCGGTCAGAGCCTCTGGTAGCGGTGCAGATGCCTGGCAACCAGCGCGACATTATCAAAACTACTGGCCTTCACTACATGAAGCAATGAGGTCTCACATGGCCGAGCAGTCCAGAAGAAGCCTTTGTTTGAAGGGGAGGAGACGAACTCGCCGATGCACCACTCGCTGCCGGCGCGGCGCGCGTTCTCGAAGAAGACGAAGACGCAAATGGCGTTTCCGAGGCGAAGGAAATGGGTTGCGCTTGCGCTGTGACGAAACCTGCGCCGAATGCATTCGACTTGGCTTCAAAGGACACGTTTGAATGGACCGCGATGCATCCGGATGAGGTGGATGGCCCATGGGACGCAAAGCGGCTCGCGACTCGTGGCCGGGATGCGGATGACTGAAGGTGCGGCCGCGCTGCGGTCGCTCGACAGGCCAGGCGCGGGAACATGGTCAATTCACAGGCAATTCAGAAAACTTAATTCGTCTTAGTTTGTTATCACAAGACAATCTTGCATTTGCTACTTGCAGACGTACTATGGAAGTGATCGACATATTCCACGGTGGTGACAATTCCCAGTGTTGCATCGGACGCCAAACCTGATAGGCCATGAAGGAGCCCTTGCCTGTGGTCAGTGCACCGCCTGCACTACCAAAGAAAGAGCCTAGATCTTTCCCTCGGAACAACCTGAAAGACCGGACAAGCTTCCTAGAACATGACGCTGCCGCCGTGGTTCGATTCTACGACCTCGCGTCCCCTGAGCGAGCGACGCGCACCACCATCTTTACAAACATCGCAAGCGTCAGTATACAGTCTCTAGAGGCTGCCGTGACGAAAAAGAAGCTGGATACTTACTTTCAGGTTCGCGTGGAGCCGCCTGAAGTCAACATTCCTGACTACTTGGTTGGGTAAGAAAACAAATGATGTCTTTGCAAGTAAACTGTCACTGAATCTTTGGTTGGACGTGTTTTCTGGTGCAGAACCAAAGTCTCAAAAACGATCTCAATCCACAACTATTCTGCTAAAGTGAAGCAGATTATCTTACAGCCACTTGATTCAAGGTACTTTAAACTCGCGCGGGGAGCGTGTTTCGGGACATCGAACATTGCGCCTGGTATGTCAGTGGAGGTAGCGATTGAGTTTTCAACAATGCAGAATTCTCTGTTAGTAACTTTATGGATGCGCTTATTAAGCAAAAATGATGTAACTGTACGTTACCTTACAGGTCCTTGATTGAAGCGTTTACTGCCATCCTTGAAGTCTTGGTCAAGGACAGCAACAAAGTGGATTACATGCTCAAAATTCCCCTTTCTGCAGTATCTGCGAAGCCAAAGCTCGAATTTGAATCCTCCATTGACTTTGGAGTAATGGTTTCTGGCTTGATGGCCAGCCAGCCGTCAAAAACACCACTATCTAGCAAAACAATATCACTCCGAAACACTGGACCAGTAGGGACTACTGTGAAATTTTCCTACAATCCTGCCGTTTTGAGAGTAACACCTGACTTTCTGAATCTGGGAGCTTCTCGGTTGGTTGGGATGCCTGCGACGGACAGCAACGAATGCCAGGTCCTTGTGGAATTTTTGCGCGCACCGATTGGACAGTACACGGAGTCCATCATCTTGGAATGCAACTCGTTGAAACCAGAAAAGGAGCCACTCTCCGTTTCTGTGTTCGGGTCGGTCGTCGCCCATAAATTGCGCCTCAAAAACTCGACGGACACGTTCGACCTTGACCCGCACACTCTCAACTTTGGAGCCATTTATTACTCGCAGATGGCGCAGTTTACTGCCATGCTGGAAAACAGGGGATCCACTCCCCTGCGGTGGGTCCTCATTCACGCAGGCGAGAGTGTTCCGAAAGTCCCTGACGTTGGAGTGGCCAAAGACAAGGAGAAGAAAATGCCAGGATTAGGTACGCATGATGACAATATCACCTTGGTTGAAACGGCGGATGACATTGAGGCGAAGGCTGCCATTGCTGTGTTTCCGCTGGAAGGAACGCTGGAGCCCCACAGCGCCATGCCAATAACTTTTACTTTCTCGCCAAAGAAAAAACCAATTGCAGCGGGATTCAAGGCGCACCTGCAAGACCCTAAATCTTGCATCTATAAAGTCTTGATGCAACTCAGGATATTAAATGAAGAGCAACGAGAAGTGTCGTTTGGCGAAGACTCGATTGATTTCGTGCTTTCTGGGAAGGCTTGCCCGATTCAACCCATTGCTAGCTGCAAGGACATTTATTTTCAGCCCGTCTTTGAGGGCGCAGCGCAGGACACGTGCGAAGCCACGATATCCATAAAAAATCAGGGCTCAGAGCTTGGACTCTCATATAAACTGGAGAACCTCGCGCAGTTTCATGCGGATCCGGTGAAAGGGACTCTTGGCCCAGAGGAAGCGAGCAATATCAAAATTTTCTTCAAACCGCATCAGCTGGGACGCTTTGAGAAGACAATGACAATTTTTTTTGACTCTCTAGAGAAAGAGCCAAAGCAAACAATCGAGGGAAGCAATAACAATGTTATTATCTTGAAGAAAACGAATGCACCCCTTCATACGATCAAATTGAGACTTCGCGGAATGATGAAGCCTGACACGTTCCGCGCATTTCCTCCTGCCGCGGAGAGCAATGTACTGCACGAGAAAAGTATGACTTTGTGGAGGTCTGACATTCACGTTAATCTAAACACAATCAACAATCAATGGATGGACAAAACCGACAACCGCAAAAAGTATCTTGAGTACCTCAAGTCATCCCAAATCCACCGTCTTGAAGACGCCCGGAAAAAGAGGATTGGCAACGACGGTGTTGAAGTTTCATACAAAACGCTGTTGAATGAGGACTGGAAAGTGGATCGAGACAATGGCCTCTTGGCTCCCGAGCCAACCGACTTCAATCCGAATGATATTCAACCCAAATTCGAAATTTTGGCAAATTCTGATAATACACGCATTCGTCAGCTCTTGCATCAGTTGATGGATATGAACTTTGTGCCTGCCCCTCTGACACTCTTGCCAACACCTGAGAAGTCAACGGCTCATTTGTCGGTAGAAGATTTAAACAACCTCTTCGCATCGACCACCGTTCTTGACTTTGGATCAGTCACAGTGTACTCGAAGACTACGATGCCTCTCAAGCTTCTCAGTTTGACATCGAAAGATTGCATAGTTGACATACAAATCACATCTGAATGCGAGAATATCGAAGTTTACCCCAGTCAAATATCTTTGAACCCAATGACTGTTGGTGGATTCTCAGTTTCATTCAATAGTTCAAACCAGGGCCCCTTCAGCAACAAAATCACTTATATGATTAATGGCAGATATAGATATCAGGTATTTGTGAAGGCCGAAGTGCGACATTTGAGCCTTGAGTTGAATGTCAAGTTTCTCAATCTTGAGGTCTCTGCAACTCAATTGGCGGATATCGAACTTCAGCAAGGGGCTGTTGAAGTATTGCATCAAACTGAGGAAGTTATTCAAGTTATCAATACAGGGAATTACCCCACCGTGTTTGAGTGGGTGGTCGAGGCGCCTCAGAACTACACATCACATGGAATGGCTGTTGACGGCGAATTCAGCGTCTTTCCTGAGCGCGGGACAGTTGAGAGTATGGGAAAAGCAGAAGTGAAGATTTGTTACAAAGCAGGAATCAAGAGCTCAAGCGAAAAAACACTCTCCATGAACATTATTGACCCTGTGACCCAAAAAGTTTGCGATTCTCTTAAATTGCAGTGTCATGGAGAAACTTGTAGTGCGGTTTGTACTATTCTGAATTCTTTAAAGCAGGGACCGTTGGAGATAGGTGTTTGCCCAATCGGATTCCACAATGGGGACAAACTCCATACGCTCAATGTTCTTGGTTCGCAGATTTTGATTCCGCCTCAGCAAATGCAGCGTCCAAATACACCATCTGCAAAGCAGTTTAGGGAAACATCATCTGCTGGTTCAGCTCGTGGCTATCGAACTATAAAAGTGAAAAATACGAGTGTCAAGGCTTGCTTTTTTTCAGCGCTGCCCGTATCCAACAGTCCTGACGTCGTTCTATCGCAAACTTCAGGAGTTATCCCAGGAGGTGGAGGAATAATTGATATCCATATCATCGTCACACCAACTGAGTGTGGTATCTTTGAAGACGAAATCCACATTTACATTATTGGGGGTGGCAAAGTTCTCAAGGTACCAATCCGATATGAGGGAAGGAAACCCGATGTTGTCATACGCGCAAGCAAATTTGGTGAATTCGCGAAAGGAACGATCATAGGAACTTCAGCAATTGCTGAAGTGGAAATTGTTAATACCGGAGAAATTATGGCACGGACAATCGTGGACTTTAGAAAACATCCTGAATTCAAATTAATGATGAAGAGCATAACCTCCAATGCAGCCTCAAATGTTCGCACAATTTTGTCTGGAAGCAAAAAACCAACGCCAGTACCTTCAGCCCACTTTTCAACAGCACTCATGACAAACCGAATCTTGAGCTTCGGCAAAGGTCATGAAATTTATGATTTTGATACGTACGCTGTTTCGAGGAGGTTTTCGCAAATACGAAAGGGACAAAGAAACTCAATGATTGTGTCAAACACAAAAATGGACACAGAATCTGGGATCTTATACATTTTTGATATCAACCCGCAAGAAACGCTAGTCTTAAACATAGAATTCAAGCCACTGAATGAAAAACGACTTCACTTCTCACTGCCCTTAAATGTCATAGGTTCGCACGTCAAAAGTGACGCCTTCATCATGGCATTTGGAATTAAATCTCCCATTCTATTATCTAAAAGCTTCATCAATTTCAAAAACAAAGTTGTCTTGAAGGACACTGGTGCTTTTGGTGTTACGCACTTGAAATCGATCATGAAGGAAAATACAATCATTACGAATAATTGCGAACGCCCTATACAATGGTCTTTTGATCTTGAATCACTTGAAGAAGTGGACAATGTTTTCAAAATCGATCCTTTCCACGGCTCTTTAAAACCCGGAGCGAGTCAAGTGGTAGTAACTTCCTTTCATCCAGAATCTATTGGCCTGTTTGAATCTCGAATTCCTCTTCATATTGACTACATGGGACGACAAGCACCTTTCCAGCTTCATCTTCAAGGCACTGGCGTGGAGCCCAGTATCGCCTTCGACCCACCCGAAATCTTCCTGCCCATTTCACCGATGGGCCAAGAATCATCTGCCACATTTTTTATCGTGAATTACGGATGCGAGAGGACCGAAATCAAGCACTTTTTTTTTGCGGATACAATCAAACGTCACGGCCACCTCGATGTGCAGTTTCCAGAAGGAAAACTACTGAAAAACGATGGTGAAAAGCTACCTGTAATTCTTCGCTTTGTAGGAAACCCAACCGTTTGTCCGGAGGGCTCAAATGACTTAGCACCTTCAGTGAAGTTTGCATCGACTACATCCGGCCTTGCCGATCGCAAACCACTTCAAAAAGCATCTATGGCACAAAATCTTGATGATGCAGCAGATGTAGAATCAATCGTGCCTCCAATATATGGTTCTTCTCTAAGTTTTACCGTTAAGTTGGAGTTCACTGACAACGTTCGAGTGTTCTTTCTGCCGGTACATGGAACTTTAGACTCATCCATTCTCTCGATCAATGGCTATCTTTTCGCGAAACGCGATAACAATACTAATCTGATTGAAGGCCCGCAAGGGCATTTGTTCTTGGAGGAGAAAAAAGAGAAGAATCTTAGGGATGAACGCCACAGGCGGTGAGCCTCGTTTGTGGCAGCTTATATATAGCTTTACTGAATACTTGGCGACTAGGTTTGTTCAGATCGTTCAGTGCCACCAATCTCCCGGTGGACTTCGACTTGACAATGCAGAATGGGTCTCGCAGGCAAGAGCGTTCTTAGACCAAGCCCTTACAACCACAATCAAGTGGGTTTCTGAGCACGTCAATTTATCACTGGTACATCATTGTATAATTATGAATGCCGACTGAAGCTTACGCAGGACGCATACAATGTTCCGATGGTATTTTCACGAAATCATGGACGTGGATTATTGGAGCTAGTTCAATCAATGTCGAGTAAGAAAAAATATTTGGGATCAGCGAGTATATCTGGAATCACACGTAAATATCCTTTTTGCTACAAGCGGGAGAAAAGTCTCATCACTGAATAGAAACGGCGTTGGCTCCTGAGCGTGTTAAATTGCTTCACAGGGTCTATTCCGACATTTTGACCAGTCTAACTGCCGCAGGAGCCCTCCTCAGCTCGGTTAAGCCCGAGTTTCTTTTGACTCTAGAAGACTTTAAAATCTGTTGTTCAAGTCGATTGGAAGCTATGGTAAGCTCAAAATTCCACTTCTTTTATCTGAAAGTCTGTACAGAAAAGCGAAACTTCTGGCTCTTCCGTCCATGATGAGTTCATCGAAAACTACCGAAGATTGGAAGTGCATTTTGACATTGTATCTAAGGAAGCATGGGTTACGATATTCTCTCAGATAATCCGAATTTACAGTTTGCAGACTATTACACCCAAGCATTTTCGGTCTCTTCCAGGTGTATGCAAAGATGAAGCAGAGCTGCAGTGGCCAATTGTGTCCAAAGGAAACATTTACTCCACAGGAGAATCAATTCTTCTTCGATGGGCAAGCTACCATATGTGGAAGGTAATTGTGCAATTCGCTGTTTCCATACCTAAATGAATTGTTTGCAGCGAACCGGGACTTTAGTTAGGTTAACGAACTTTGCAAATGACTTCAAGGCATGCATACCGATCTCACACTTGATTATTGCACACGTTCCTGAATTGGAAGATGTGCATTTCTCAAACTTCAACTACAGTCCTGCAAACAACGAAGAACGAGAGATCAACATTAAGCAGGTCAATAATGCTTTAAAAGAATTGTACAAAACGAATGCTCTCAGTTTGCCGCTTAAGCAAATACTGAATGCAGAGAATCAGTTAGAAATCGTTCTTTTGCTTTTGTTCTTGTATCAAACTCTCCCGCAATTCATTCCAAAGGGTGTTGTGCAATTTCATGGAGCCTTGCACGAAAAGATCACAAAGCACATTGAAATGGAAAATCCAAGTTCACGATTTCTGCAATATTCCGCGATTTTGACTGGTTCAAAAGAGTTTCAGTTTACTGAAACTTCGACAGTAACTTTAGCACCACGTGGGCAAGCTCAAATTGCAGTTGACTTCCTTAGTCGTTTCTCAAGACCATCATTGGGTCAATTAAGGCTTACGTCAAAGAAAATGGGACTCAACAACTCCTCAATCTTAATTTTCCAGCTGCATGCCACAGTTGAAAGCATGGAAGCAAGAAGGACATATATCCTAGATACGCAAATGTACTGCTGCCCAGCAACTCTGATTGGCGTAGAAGTCACCAATCCGTTCAATTATCATGGCTTGTTCGACGTTTCACTGATTCAATCCAACGTAGGCGTTCCCCCCATGCAATGTTGTGATCATATTGACAGTTTTTCTAATTGAATTTAGTCTCATTCGCCTTTACTTATTCCTTACAAAGGATTACCGGACGGTGAACTGGATTATGTTGAATTATCGGACGAATCCAAAGTAGTGAACCCGCTTGCTTTCCGCACAAACATGAAGCAAATCACATTGGAAGCCTTCCAAACCTTAACTCTGCCTGTTGCATTCCAGCCCTTTGAGGTGATACATATTTTCTATTGCCATCATTCGTTTATCTGAAAGCATCTATTGTTAAGCCGGGCCACCACAAATGCACAATTCATCTTATTGATGAGTCTGTTGGTGAATTTATGTATCAAGTTGAAGGTCGCGTCAAGATTCCCCAATCAATTGATTTATTGTGGACTTGCAAAGCTGGCAACACACTTGAGAAATCCATACGTGTAACTCCTTTGAATTTAGCTCGCGACAAGGCCCTACAAAAAGTTATTCACGAGGAAAATTCGAAGGCAAGACATTCCACAAAGTCCAGGCACAAAGAGCTATTTCAAGCGTTTGATCACAGCAAATTCCAACTCCCAAAACAGCCTTTGCGCTATAAGGTGGATTACCTTTCTCCATTCTTCAGTGGTCCATCAGAGTTATTACTCAAGACAAACGTGGACACTACACGCGATAAGTCTCGTAGCTTTAACATGGAGCAAAATTACACCGAGTTGCATGTCGCGTTTTCTCCTAAGGTGAGGTACTGTTTCTGAGACGTTCTGGATAACTTGATGAATTATGCATACAGGCACCGGGAAAGTATTCTTGTAAAGTTATTTTGACAGGCTTGGATGTACCAGACGTTCGCGTTTTCAAGATACATGGGGTCGCTATTTCGGAAGGATCTAAAGCAGATTTGTCACTTAAAACTCCAGCGCGCCAACCACTTACACAAGACATTCCGATTATCAATCGAACTGAGGAAGATTGGACAATAAGTGTAAGACTTACCTTCGTTGCTGAAGTGATTCTGAAACAGTTAAAAATTTTCAAACAGGCAACCATTGAAGGGTCCGCATTTTCCGGCGTTCCTGTCACAATTGCAAAATCTCGACAGACATCTTATTACCAATTAACATTTACACCGGCAAAATCAGGAGATTATATAGGTCTATTGACCCTCTCAAATGGACAGACGTATCAAAAATACATTTATTCTTTGCGAGGTTGTGCACAAGAACCGCTTCCGGAAGATAACAGAGAGATTAAATGCGTCGCGAGGGAAACAGTACGTCGCACACTTAGTTTTGGACCCATTTGTGATCGCAACCAACAACACGCGCCTCTCAGGTATCCGAAACATTTCGCGTTTACAACTATACGGATTGGGATGCCGAATACGACGTTGTGACGGATCTGCCAAACGCGAAATCTGAATCATGTATCTCCATTCTAGCGAACTCATACGTGGACACCGTCATCGAATTTCGAAGTATCAAAGTTGGCAGCTCCGTTCAAATTGCTACTTTCATGAACCGGATAGACCAGAGTTACGTGTGGTTCATACTTCGTCTCAATGTCATTCCACCGCCATGTGTTGAAACCATCAACCTCAAAACCTTCGTACGCAGTGCAATAGCTGCAGATCTTATTATTGCTAATCCATTGGAGAAGGTTGTTCATTACACGATTCAAGTTGAAGGAGAAGGAGTGTTGGCGCCGAGCGAGCTTGAGATTGAAGCAAACTCTGAGAAAACTTACACTATCACATACGCACCCTGTGAGTCTCTCTTCTTTGAGAAAGTACATGCTGACTTGCTTCGTTTTTTTGCAGTGATGTCTGGTCAAGGGAAGGGAAGCGTAGTCTTTAGTAACAACGACGTTGGAGAGTTCTGGTATGAAATTCAATTTGAGGCGAATGAAGCTCCTCCGGTGATTATACAAGCAATGAGTGCCCCGCTTGGAAAATGCGCAGTGAGTCCTACTCACCCCAACTATCTAAATAACCGTGACACTTTAGGCACAACCGATCTTCATTGAAAATCCTACACGTGAATACGTTTCGGCCAGTCTTTCCGTCACTAACCCGCAGGATTTCCAACTCATGTACCCACCTGCACTGAACTTGAAGTTGGTACGCAGGCACCGGAAAGGCGCCGCTGGCTCGGGTCATATACAAATTGATTTGAAACCTTTGGAACGTGCAGAGCTGCAAGTAATTTTTTGGCCTTCGTCATTGACCGAGACGAGCTGCGGAGCAGTTATTGCTACCAGCAAGCAGATTGGAGATTTTGTGTTTGAAGTGAAGGTAATCTGACAAATTGTACTGAACGGATGCGTAACTTCAAATATTTAGGGGAGTGGCCTCATGCCTGAACCCATGGCCGACGTAACTGTTCGCTCAAACCTCCGCAAATCCACAACAAGCGTCATCTCCTTTACAAATCCGCTTGTAGATCCTCTTACTGTGACTGTCAAAATCGCAGAAGAAGAAGTCAAGGGAGTCAGTGGAGGAATCCACACACTACTTACAAAGGGACAGCTCAAGGTTGACCACGAATTCGCTCTCATGCTCAACCGCAAAACCAAGTGCACAGTCGTGGGGCTGGATACTTTGGATATCCCTTTTACCTACACGCCCCAAAGGATGATAGGACGCGCTGCCACTATTGTGGTGGAGGTTGGTATGTTGAGGTGGATGTATCCTATTATGGTAAGGACTATGAAAGTATGCTATTGCAGCTTTTGAATCTTTCAAACAAAAAAGGGTCTGCCGGACGCGCTCGTAGCGTCGACCCCGAAAGTATACGAATGCCGCTCACGTGAATCCATTCGTAGCGTGCATGAATTGATTCTAAATGAATTCAATTACGACGTGGAAGACAGCTTCCAAAACAAAAGCGTAGAAGCCTGGGCCAACGTGATTGCATCTGAGGTGGAGGTGCTGAGTGCGACGCACATCACACGCGAGCAGGCGAAAGCCAGCATCAATTTTGAGCTTGTGGATATCAAGACGCTTGAAGATGGCCTTGCACTCAAATTTTTGGTGCCTTCTTTTTGCTACGTCAAGTAATGTAATTTCTAAATTAACTTTGATCATTCCTCCCAGGTCACATACAATCCAATGAAGCCAGGAATGGCCAATGCAATGCTTACCATCCACCAAACGAGCACGGGTGGTCGATGGCGGTTCCCATTGCACCTGAACGCGACCAGTCCATTGGTGGATGACATCATCATTATCGAAGGCGCGATCAATAAGCTAAACGCGGTATCCTTTCGTTTAAAAAGTGGAGCTGACCAGCCGAGATCATTCCGAGCCTTCTTCGTCGCCCCTGCTCCGGCGGAGTTCACTGTCGCTCCCGTTACTGGGACGCTATGGCCAGATACAACGAAAGGTGAAGGAGACAACATGTTTGTGGTGGGCTACCGGGCGTCAAGTTATGGCAAACCATTGATTGGGACACTCATTATTGAGGTAAACCTTCTTTCGACTGGCAAGTGAACTGGAAAGTGACGCGTTTCCGCAGTGCCAAGACGTATCATGGAGCTACGAGGTACGTGGCACAACGCCACAAGCTCGCATTCCGTCGGCCGAACGAAAGGGCCTGTTGCCCTCCTTGGCGGGAAGCTCGCTCAAGCACGTGGAGCGTAAGCCTAAACGTAACTTCTTGCGAGAAAATGCGGGAATAGTAAAACTTCAGCATATCTAGCGCTTTGCATTCATTCGTTTGATGACGAATAAACAGTTCACAGTTTGTTTGACGCGGCAGCGAGAGCAGCATCCCCCTCTACGAGAATACATGGCCCTCCGAGTAAAACATTGATTTCATTGTTGGATTCACGCCATTCCTTAATGAGCGCATAGACTTCTTGCGACTCGCAACCAGGTTGGAGCCACAAGTGCCTAATTCCCAAATCATAGGCTTGATTGAGCACACTCAATGTAACGGCCGGTGGCGTGATCACAGAAACAGATGTTGAGCCTGGATCTGCCAAATCGGCAATAGATTTGATGCACTTGACGCTTTCGATGGAGTCAGCCTTCAGATTGATTGGGATGGCGTTGAGCTGCCGTTCCAAGTACCAGCACAGGACTTTGTTCCCGAACTTGGACGGATCCGCGCTCGCTCCGAGTACTGCGTAGACCTGGTTTTTGAAGAAAGCGGTGGCTGACATATGTCGGTGCAGGGTTGAGAATACTACAAAAAAAGTTGGGTGCAATCTTAATAATGAGGGGTGCTCTCATCGTTGCAGCATTCGCGAGCCTGGGCTCGGCATACTATCTTCCTGGCTTCCCGCCACAAGATTATGAAGAAGGCGACCCGGTGCAGCTCACGGTGAATGCGCTGACATCTATGGATTCACGCTCGCTGCTGCCGTACGACTACTACTATCCCAAGTTCCACTTCTGCAAACCAGAGAAGCTCGAGGTCGAGCGCGAGTCGCTTGGATCCGTGCTCTTTGGCGACCGTCTCTACAACTCACCCTTTGAGGTTTGTGCAGTTTAGTTTTAGCAGATGATATCGCAGGCAACTGCCCTCCACCGTCCCCGCTCTGTGGTTATATCCTCTTTGAAAGGCTGGGGTGGATGTGCAGCGGACCGTGCATCGCTTTAGTCCGTTTATTGACCTGCGCACATATTCAAAACAAACCACCATGTTTTGACAGCTCAAGATGCTTCAGAACGCCGAATGCGTCAAAATCTGCACGTCGCACATTCCCGCAGAGGACGCTCAGTTCATTAACCTCAAGTGAGTGCCTGAATCCCACTCTAGTTTGGTCGGCCCGCTCAAAAATCCTGATACGGCGGACTCTATTCGATTAGGATCAAGGAAGACTACTCCATGGCCTGGTATGTCGACAACCTGCCTGCTGCTCAAGTCTTAGACGATGAGGGGAACGAGTACTACCAGATTGGTTTTGATTTGGGTGCACTTGTAGGAGAGACTGAAGCAACCGAAGTGCCCTACTTCTACAACCACTACGATATCACCATCGAGTATCACTCTCAGGATGATAAAAAGTACCGTGTCGTTGGTGTCATTGTCACCCCACACTCCGTTAAGGTTGCCGACAAGGCCAACCACTGCAACTACGCCAAGTTGCCTCCCACCCTTCTCTTGGACGAGAAAGCTGAAACGGAAGTGAATTTCTACTACAACGTGGTCTGGAAGGTGTGTGCATAAGATGCAATCTTTCTCGTCCTCGGCGTGTTGAATTCGGCCTGTTACAGAGTTCCAAGGCGGCTTGGGGAACCCGATGGGACAAATACCTGCACGTGACTGACGCTCAAATTCACTGGTTCAGCATCGTCAACAGCATCGTGATTGTGCTTATGCTGACTGGAATGATTGCGATGATCTTGATGCGTGCCCTACACAAAGATATTTCCCGCTACAATGCTTTCATTGAGGAGGATGGTGGTCAGGAGGACATTGGTTGGAAGCTTGTACATGCTGACGTCTTCAGGCCCCCTCAGCAGAGAATGCTCCTCTCTGTTCTGATTGGAAACGGAGCTCAGATCTTTGCCATGTCTTTTGTCACACTTTGTGAGTTTCTGCTCTCTCTGATGAATTATCTGGGGATAATTTACATTCTGTCACATTCAGTCTTTGCCATTCTTGGGTTCCTTTCGCCCTCTAGCCGCGGAGCCCTCACGACCGTCACGATCATCTTCTACATCTGCTTCGGCGGTGTGGCTGGATATGTTTCTGCCCGTCTTTACAAGATGATGCAGGGAGAGTTCTGGCAACGCAACGTGGTCCTTACGGCCCTCCTTGTCCCCGGAACCGTCTTTGTCACCTTTGTGGCACTCAACTTTATCCTCATCAATGCAGGCAGTAGTGCGGCTGTTCCCTTCACAACCATGCTCGCTTTGATTGCCCTGTGGTTCCTGATTAGCACGCCCCTGTGCATTGTGGGTGCCTACTTTGGATTCAAGCAGCCTGTCATTGAGAACCCAGTCAAAACGAACCAGATTCCAAGGCAAGTTCCTACTCAGGTGCAAATTACTTTCATGGTGATAAATTAGGGGACCACTAACACGATTTCGTCAGCCGCCCTACCTTAACATTTGGGTCTCATCGGCTATGGGCGGCATCCTGCCCTTTGGCGCCATCTTCATTGAGCTGTACTTTATCATGAACAGCATCTGGTTCCATCAAATCTACTATGTGTTTGGATTCCTCTTCCTCGTTTTCTTGATCCTCGTCATTACATGCTCTGAAGTGGCCATTCTCATGTGTTACTTTCACCTTTGCGCTGAGGTTTGTATTTATCGCTTGTAACCTGTTCAATGGCATTCATCTTATGTGGACCCGACTCCTTTACAGGACTGGCGCTGGCAATGGCGCTCCTTCCTTACGGCCGGTTTCTCTGGAGTATACATTTTCCTGCACAGTGCCGTGTACTTCTTCCGCAAGCTACAGGTAGACAATGTCGCGTCAGGTTTCCTGTACTTTGGATGGTCGCTCGTTATGTCGATGCTTTTTATCATTTTGACAGGTAGTGTGGGCTATGTGAGCTGCTTGGTCTTCGTGCGTAGCATTTTCGGATCCATCAAAGTGGATTAATTTTTTGCCCAGTGTGGTGGATTTTGGGGGTGGCGTTTGACCGTGTTTGTTGCTTTCCTTCTTGCTATAATGGAGGATGCCAAAATCTAGAAACACTGCCAACCTCGCCGCACCTGTGTGTTGTCAGCTCTCGAATGAACGCACGGAGCCGATCCCGATTTATAGTGACAATCTCCAGGGTGGAGGCAGCGAGGATCCCTTGGCGTGTGATATAGTCCGAGAACGCGAACGAGAGGGGAATTCACTCCCTTTCGGACACTACCCACAACGAACCCGTTCAGCTCCAGAGATATTTCTTATATATTATTATGTGTTTTCATAAGAGAGGACGAAGCGGAGATGTACGAGTCGCAGGTCCTGGTGGACATCAATGACGAGGATCCGACTGGCTGAAGGGTACTACCAAAATACGGCATTTCGATGACATACCCGTTCAGGATGATAATATCGTTTTGTGTTGGAGTTGATGGCGCATCTCAACGTTATCGGCGGTGCCGTTAACATCGACAGAAAACCCTAATTGAAAGAGGAGTAGGGGCTCGTCTCATCCTCTGACATGTCTGACACTCCCATCGTCGTCTCTGACAACTTCCGAAAAACTATTCTAATAGGGAGTTGAGTACGCTGCGTGGAATACGGGTAGTATCACTCTTGGTGAAATTCTTGCAAAAGGGAGACCGTTAGAATGTCAGTACTTCTTTCTTTTCATGTAGTATAGATGCTAGTCGCTGCTTGTCTTGATACCTAAGGAGGATACACGAGGTCAAGGACGCAAAAAAAATAATCGATCCTCGAATTGAAGATGAGCGGTGTTCAGCTTGCGCCCAAGCAATTCCACTCGCGCGCGCGTACGCTGCTCAATACGTGGAGCGTAAGTGCGGCGTGTGTTTAAGCTTACGATGGAGGACAGCTCACTGGAAACAGGAGGGCGATGGCGGCGACAACGGGTTTGCAGGCGCAGACAGCGTGGTCGTTGTGAGCGGTCTCAGCGACGAGAACGAGGCGGGATACCAGAAGACGTCGGCGTTGCAGGTGGCCAGGTTTCCTTTGGGAGGTGGATTCGGGAAGGTTAACAAGTGCTGCTCAGCTGTGGCTGCTCGGCTATGAATTCACAGACACCATTCTCGTCTTTCTCAAGGACAGAATCGCTGTTCTCAC
>MU614563.1:0-77331 GCA_025201725.1 Chytriomyces sp. MP71 | reverse complement strand
CATGATATAAGTTGGATAAAAAAAAAAAAGACGTTTTCTTCAGCCTGCAACTTTTGGCAGGAAAGGTTTGACAGTGGGGAAAGATATTTAAGTATGTTATTGTCATATAAGTAACATATGGAGAAACGATTCGAAAAAGACATGTTTTATCCTTGACTTAAGATATACTTAAAGATGGGCGAGTTTTCGTCAAAATTAGCTGGAGCTGAGGGGACAACTAACACCGCGATATGCTCACAATGTGCCCCTCCACATTCTCATTTGATCCTCTTTACTTGTATTCATGGTAGAAGAGGGAGGGCGGAATCTCAGAAAATATCGGAGGGCCGGTGAGCGTTCCGGGGGGGTTTTCTGCTCTTACACTTATTTCCGTTTGAATTGTGGATGCAAGCAGAGATGGGAGTAGAATCAACAAATGTTGACCCCAAACCTTGCATTTGGGTCCTTCGACTTCATTTGCTCGCAGACGGCACTGCCACTGTGTCCGCTCGTGGGGACCAGTCTTGTGACACCAAGCTGTTATGCGCGCAATATTGAAGTGGCTGGAGGCGGTCTCCTGTTTGAGCCTGGTCAGTGTTCCCGACTGATGCGCAACAGCCAGCCAAGCATTCTCACCACCGCCTCGACATTCACTCCACAGCCACCATATTCATGGAATGCATCGCGATTCTTATGACCGCTGTCATGATTTACAACATTCGCTCGAAATACGTGGCCGTCGGTTCGTTTCGCCGAGTCTTGATGACTGAGCTAGCCACCCTTGTGCTCTCCCTCTCATGGCAAATTTGAAACAACTAGGCAGAAAAGAATTCGTGGTTCTCTTTTATCTTTACGTTGCCACGCTCGTCAACGAGTTCTTGCTCGTGTCAGGCGTCATTCCCATGGCATCTGGGGCGTACAAGGTGACCCTGCGCTACCTTTCACGCGAGTCTACTTATAATTGGTTTGATTCAGTACTTTGTCGCTACACATATTGGTCTCATTGTCTGCGCCTTCTGGTCCCTCATGTTCAACGGTTTCGTGGCATGCCAACTCTGGGAAGATGGTACGCCCAAATCACTCTGGGTAACGCAACCATCCTGAAATTCTTGCCTGGTGAAAGCACACGCTAATTTGCCATAACAAATTTGATTTTGGCATGAACAAATCTAGCTCCTCCGCGGCACAACCTTCGCGTGCTTCTTTCTCTCCTTCCTCCTCTCCATCCTTACATTCACCTCCTCCGCCGGTCTAAGTAGCTCATCTCCTATCCCGCTTTTCATCCTCTACCTTCTCCTCCCCGCCTCGTTTCTCATCATCTACGTGGTAACGCAGACCATCCTCGTGGTCAACTCGCTTGATGACCGGTGGGTCCTCGGGGATCTTGCTTTTGGTGCGCTGCTGTATGCTGTGGGACTGGCGCTGCAGTTTGGATTAAGTACGGCTGTTTGTAACGCCGCGAACCATTACATTGATGGCATCTTTTTTGGATGCGTGTTTACACTGCTGGCGGTTATGATGGTGTACAAGTTTTGGGACAGCGTGACGCGGGAAGATTTGGAGTTCACAGTGGCGACAACGGGAGTTGGTGAGACGACCCAGCTACTTGTAAATCGATGAAGGTTTTGCATTTGGAGAATACAACCCCGTATTGATTTCAATAAGAAGAACAGTAAAATCCCCAAAAGGACAAGACAAGAAGACATGACCAACAAATCACAGCTTGGACTTGACAGCTCCCTCTTTCTCCTTCCTTTCCATCCTCTCTAAACGCGCCAAATATGACGTCCACGCCTGCAAGCGGTGCTGCTTTACCCCAGCCAAACGCAAATCAACAGGGGGTAACTCGCCCTCCACAACATCCTCCGCTTCACTCACGAGGCGCGCCACGTCCAGCCCCACCTTCTCCTGTTGCTCTATATCCTGGCCGAAAAATAACACTTGCACGGTAATGTCATCACGGAAGCGCCGACAATAGGGGGCCGGAATGCCCAACAACTTGCGCATCTTCTCCTCATTTGCCCCACCCAGCGCATTCCGAATCAAGCACGTGGCCGCGTTTGCATCTTTCGTCATGGCAAAACCGCGCGCCGCATCTCCGCTCAAAGCATCCGCGCCCCAAGCTACGCCCGGTGCCGCCGCGACGTGGCTGTGCTGCAGGAACCCGCTGAGAACGGTGACCACGTCGTCGCTCGAGAGTTCATCGTACAGACCGTCTGTGGCGAGGACGAGGAAGAGGTCGCGCGAAGGGGTGGCGCGATAGTGCGTCACGACGGGCTTCGCTGTCACGTAGGGCGGAGTGAAGTAGTTGCGAGGCGGGTTGCGGTTCGTGATGTGCGGAAGAAGAATGGAAGAGAGGCTTGTGGGCCATTTGTAGCGCGCATCGCCTGTTTTTTGGGAGTTGTGTTGAAACAATGAGCGCCAAGCACACCATTCAGCCGAGCTTACCAAACGCGCGAGTGGGCATGAGACCCCCCAACACGCGTCCTTTTACAACCACTGTTTCAAGTTCTCCTGGATGTTCATCTAATAAGCGGGAATACTCTTGCGGATTCTTGACCGTTTGATCGACACTGAGGTCCAGCGCGCTCCACACCCCATCTATACTGCGCCGTCCCACTACTGCACGGCTGTCTCCCGTGCAAGCGACGTAAATGTCGCGACCTTCCACGTAGGCTAGCAGCGTACAGGCACCGGCAAGAGCTGGACGTAGATGAGCACGGATGAGATCCGAGGTAGTGGTGTCGTCAGTGGCAAGTGGCACGTCGATACCGCCGTTGCAGATGTCTTCGTCCAAGCGGGTAAAGGCGGAAACGAGGGCGGTCATAATGGCTTGTTTTCGAACGGGATCAGGCGAGTCCGAGTCGTCGTCCGCTGCAGCGGTAGATACAGGTGAATTCGGCGAGGGTGGATTTGTGGTGGCAGTGGATGAAAGCGGAGAGGCCCAGAGGCGTGTGTTTGAGAACAAGGGGAAGGAGGGTTTTTTAGTCGGGTTTGCGAGAGCAACGTCGAGTGCATGAGCCACGTATGCGCCAATGTGTTCGGCTACGACACGGGCGCATTCAGTGCCACCGTGTCCATCGATGACAGCGAGAAGAGTTGCATTGTTTGCGAGTTTGTGGATGACGCAGAAGTCCTCCTTCGGGTCGTTACTCGCGACGGAGGCCAGGTCGAGCCGCACGACGAAGCTATCTGCGGCTGGTGGTCTTATTCCTGCACTGACGTTTGTTGTAGCAACCGATGACGACGGGATGGTCGTCTCGAGCAGACGCGTGCTCTGTCCGCGTCGGAGCAGACTCTCGGCCTCTGTCTGAGTGAGCCCGCTACCGCCAACACCAACCATCGAATGCGACGACGCTTGCGTGGACAGCGTCTTACTCGCTCCGGGCGTTGCTACGCTGCTGCCTGGAACAGCAAGATACCACGCCGCAGCGCCCCCACTTAGGCACAGTCCGGTGGCTACAAGCAGTCCGTTTCCACTCGCCTTGGCCTTCTTGCCCTGTCTGCGGTCGCCGGTTGCTCCCGCTGCTGATCCAGGTCCAGCTCCACTTGCACTCGTGAAAGTTGCGCGGCTTAAAACACTCCACGAGTGACTTCGCGTCACAATGCACTTTTTCAACATTTTCTTTTTCACCTCCGGAACGAAAGAGTATATATCATTTATTGGTGAGCGCCCTCCTTCCCCCAGGATAAGAGCACTTTATTCCCTTTTCTCCACTGGAATGGGAATTCGCAACTTGTCATGTGCCTAGGTATTCAAGTAGGGTGCTCTGTGCTGTGCCTCGTTAGTAAATTTAGATGAAAAGGAGTCCCAACTCGTCTGCGTGTCGCGAGCCCCGTAGCGATCAGCGGTCGCCGGCGTTGCTCGGTAGCTGATCTTAGCTTTGTTGGCGAAATGCAAATAAGAGAGGAACTGAGTTTTAGCTGCATTGGGCAAAATATTTTGTCCCATACTATCTGGTTGTTGTTGCCGATAGGTAAGGAGGGGTGACAGCTCCAACGAAGTGAATGCGTATATGTTTTGCAATGAGCTGCAGTGTATTTGTGTGTGGGAGGGAAGGCAAATTGTGACGTCAAATGAAAAGATGTGTGATATTGAGCAACAATTTATTAATATTGGGACATGATTTTTCCATGTTTCTTGAGTGGCAAAGGTGTGTCAAAATTTTGAGGTCAGCTAGTCGCCTTTGATTATAGCCATTTAGCCCTTGTGACAGATATTGCCTCTTCGACATCGATCCTCACAATGAATCTCTGGAGGCAACATCCAAACTGATCCTGTTTTACAATGAGCTTTGAGACTCATCGTATGAGGACATCCACTTTCGCATCTCCCAAAGAAGATGCGTCATTCAACCCATTTGGCAGTTCTTCCTCTCCATACATTGACTTACAGCCTTCCTCCTATTTATACTTCTGTCGCAATCTATCTTGCTTGTACTGTGTACCTAGATAATCGAATGGAATATTCACTGAAATTTGCACACTTATCACATGGTATATTACAGGAGCTGGAGGAAAATGTGGAAGAAACCCCCGCAGGATATCTCCTGTAACTAAGCCTCATTGCATTTTCTTGTTTATTTCCAAAAAAAAGGTAAGTTTTTAAGTGGAGCTGTGAGAGTCGAGAAAAAACCCAAGCTCCCATTTCGGGTACAGGACGGCCTGTGACAAGGTCAAAATCAAAATTAGAGCCCAAAAATAACATTCGCGCATAAAAGAATATTGAACCTTGGCTGCCGCTTTTTTGTCCTTCACCAGTGGTTCACTGAGGTAGTCTCGCAACACAGTCGCCTGACGCACGAGCCGCTCCAGCGATGTTTCGGCCGGTAAGTTTTGTTGAGCTGCATTACACGTGTACTATCAGCATACACGAGAGAGACAGGGACAGACATAGACGATATCAACGTGAGGGAAGGAATCCGAGTTCGTTTTGTTCAAAAATTCTCGTGACGAAATCCGGCCCTCGAGTCAACAGTCCATTCCTCTTGCCCGAAAAAAAAGCATTTTGCAACTACCTAGCAAAAATCCATTGAGACTAGTTGCTACCTCTTCGCGTCGCTGGTGCGAGAGGTAGTGGGCAACGGGGGATTTGTACGGGTCCGTGTAGGCAATAAGAGCGACAATGTCCTGAAGTGTGTCAAAGTACTTTGGGTTGAGGTATCCATACTGTCCGAGTTCTGGAATATATGTTATTGTGACCCCATGGTTTGTTATTGTATCTACCATCTTGCGCAAAGCGAAGAGCGTCAGTAGAGGCAGAAGACGCGCGGACGAGCTCGATAAATTGCTGAGTTTGGAGCATGAAGCAGACCGCGACGCTGTCTGGTGTGGCGCCTGCCAGAGCTTCCGGGAAGGCTGCGTTTGTGGCTGCAATTGCGTCAGCAATGCGACCCGCCATGACAAGCGAATGGAGCTGCTTGCGCACGACGAGGCTGTTGTTGGTGGTATTGCTGGTGGTTGTGTTTGTTGAGTTGTTTTGGTGGTGGCCGTCGACGTCCATCGCATCAGGTGCAGCATTTGTAGAAACCGAAGCATTTGATGAAGCATTTGAAGAAGAAGAGAACGCGGTCGCAGTCTCAGTGTAGCAGCCGTGCACAAGATACTCGCGGATCAGCGCGTGCACAGTCCCCGCACCGCCGCCCTCAACAGAAACCTTCGTGTACTGCTCCGCAGCGCTGTCGCTCCACTCGCTCGCTGCACCATCATCGGCACAGAACCCAGCCTTGGTCGACGACCCAGGGCGGAAGATGGTGTTCATTTTGTTTACTATATTAAACATGGGAGCGAACACAAGTTCGCTCCAAAATACGAATCCCGATATATGAAGCCTTGGAAATAATTGGGTATGGAAGCCGGATATCCCAGGATATAGCGATGACTCGGTTGGACTCGATAATCAACGTTGCAAAACGCAAACATTCACCACCAGAATCTTTCTTGGCAGCACCAAGTACACAATGCGATGTCACAGGTTTAACACCCTTCAACTGGAAAGAAGTTCTTTCGAATCACCAACAAGCACAGCCTATCAAAACAGTACAGACAAGAAGGGGACATCATAAGCCTTAAACTTTGGTTTCAAAAAGGGATTTGAGCGGTGACTGACAGCGGAAACAGCCTAATCCCCATTCATCACTTCGTCACCTCAGCGGTAGATAGACTCGAAGAATGAAAAGGAAACGGTTACTCCAGTCGTTTCTAGCTATGGTGGTACTGACAGCAGTGTCGCTGTTTGTGACTGGAGTGACAGCCTGTCTAGAGCCAACCTTGCTTGCATCCACCGGTTAGCGGTGACCGCAGATCCAGACATGTGAAACTTACCAATTGCGAAATGCAGTGTTCGATCCTGTATCGGGTGATGCCTTGAGCTTGGGCGGCCTTGTTTGTACTGGATCTTCTGAGGTCGGAGCCCTCGCAACAGCAACCAACTACGTGTGCGCGCAACCATGCACTGGAAAGAGTCTCGAGTTTGTTGAAGGAAGCAGCGGCGCCAGTTAGTCCTTCTTCTCTCCCTCACACACAATCCAATTTGCATATGATTCCAGATTCGAGCCAGCCGCTGCCCGCAGCTTTCCAATGCTGCGCGATGAACGAATTATCCTCATTCGTGTACTGCATTGGTGGCATCTCGGAGTTTGGCTCACGCGCACCTGCACTAATCTATCGGTTTAATTCTACTTCGCGTCAGTGGCAGGACCCTGTCTTCATCGACGCCAGCCTTGCGCATCGTTCCGGACATTCTTGCGCATTCTCACTGGGCACATTTTACGTCTTTGGAGGAGTGGACTACACTGGAAAGCCTGTCGCAACCCCCTTTTTCGCCCTCGACGCAACATCAAACGTCGTCACAACGACTGGATTCGCGAACATACCCGCACCTCGCGTCGGTTCGTCTCTTGTGACTCTCCCCTTCAATGATCTGTTGCTCCTTTTCGGATCTGGAATCAACAGCGCAGAGCCTCAGCCCGCTCAGGTCTTCAACCTTGTCTCTCAGTCATGGAGCACACTTCCAACTACTTATCCAACCACTATCAACTCTCCGAAAGTCCTCGATGGCGCATCCTGCACGTCCTGGGCGAGCCCCCACAACCCCACTGGAGGGGTCTTCTGCTACGGCGGCCGCGACGCGTCTTTCGCGCCCATACCGAATCTTTCGTTCCTAAATCTCTCCTCCAATACATGGAACAACCTGGGCTCTCCGCCCACGGCGAGCGGTGCGGGCGCTGGTACATTCGGCGCGAGCATGAGTCTGCTCGACGGTGGCGCGGTCGTCGTGGTGAAAAGCGGCGGCGTGGCGGGCGCCGAGGGTGTCGCCGCGTACACTTCACTCTCGGCGCAGTGCACCGGACTCGATGCGAATGCCGGAAGCGGGAACTATTACGGTGTACCGCCATTGGGTCCGGCGACGTGTGGCACGACGTCGAGTGCGGCTGCATGCCCCGAGGTTGCAGGTAGTGGTATCGTCATCGCGTCTGCGATGGCGAATCCAAAAGCCCAAACTGCACCGTTTGTGGGGTCTGGATGGATTACTCCGCCGTCAGGTGGGTTTCCGATCTATAACGCTAGTACTCTTCCGCGCGTTCGACCTTCCAGCGTGCCCCGCGTGACGAGCACCGATGTGATAGTGACAGCTTCGGGAGCTCCGGCGACCGTCGTTACTGCCGCAGGTGCAGAAGCTTCCGGATCTGTCAACGGCACTACGCTTGCGCTGGCAATTGTGATTCCTATGTTTGTCTTGCTTGGTTGCGGTGCTGGGGTCTGGCTTCGGAGGCGGAGATCTGATCGTATAAGTGGGGCCCAAACTGATGAGGATACTGCTACGGTTGCTGTGGGAGCGAGTACAAGTGATGGCATAGTGAACCAATTTGCTCTCTTGCAACATAGTGGTGGTTTTCCATCCCCTGGTCGTGAAGCTGGACCTGGCCGAGTATCTATTTCAGGTACTACAGTTAATAGTGCTGAGCGAGACTTAGTTGTTGCTGGTGCTGCCTCGGCTAAAGGAATTGGTGCAATTTCCACAAGTGCCATTGTAGGCAGTGCTACTGTTGTGATCGGAGCGATTGGATCTCAGAGAGGTTGAATTGAACTCGAAATTATAAGCTTATTACACTAAAACTTTGGTTCTGAATTTTAACAGCACTTCATAACGACTTTCAACCATCCACGCACTCCTCAGATGCAGCACAAGCTACCAATTTTTCAGCGCCGTTTCCCTCAACAGCAGCACTTGCGGGATCAATTGGAATTGGAGTTCATGAGGTATTAGAGACCCTTGTGTCAGCCCCCCCCACTGCAACCGAAGTGTCTGAACCTATCCAGAGCAATTCCAATGGTGGACAGTATGTCATGTACGAGATCTCGCCGGCGACAGTTGACAGTGTCAACTTCTCGGATGCTGCTATTATTGATGGATCAGCACCTGTACTCGCAACCGCAGTCAACCTAATTCAAACTGAAAAAAGGAGTGCATCACCTAAAGAAGCTCCAGATCTTAAATCATCCGTGAAACTGCCCACTGTTACGAAGGACCTCACGGTCACTGGTTTGGCAGGACTTGCGACTGGTTTTCAAGTTGGTGAGACTTTGTCAAGGGACGCGGCTCATAAATCTCCTGTTCTTGGCGGGCCTGATAACCTTGCAACAATTGTTCCAGCTCGCACGATAGAAACAAAAGAAAATTCGAACAACGATGAAGTCAAGACTCCTTCAAGTATCGCCGAAGTAGCCGTTTTGGCGGTTGCTCCTGCAAGTGACGTTCCCGTTACTCGTGATTCTCTAGTAGTCACAGAAATTGACTCGATCGCAACCATCGCCGCTGCTGTCGGAAATGTCGATTTCCTCACGATCCTATCGAATTCAACTGGCCATTTGGATGAAAAAATAGTCAAGACAGATGCGGCTATTGTTCAGGAAGCAGCGACAGAAGCGTCCGCAGCTACAGTGACCGCGTTAGCGAATAGTCACCGAGGAAAGACCTCGTTTTTAAAGTTTTTCAAGCCCGCTACAATACAAGGCATTGAGAAAGTAGCGGGTGAGCCCACAATCTCTGTTGCGAATACTGTTGATGCAAGGTAAGCTCGAGGTTTATTTGGATGGTTGAGATTGACCATTTAGTTTGAACAGTGCCTTTGTTTCTGTCCTCCCAGTAAGTTCGATGCGTCATCTCAAGTCACTTGACCCGAAAGGCGCTGCTACATCGCCATTGCCAGAGACTGTGGGTACCAAAAAAAAATCAACTGACGCCATTGCTGCAACTTTTTCTCAGGCTAGTTATGTCCTGGGCAAGGAGGCTGTAATTCCGCAAATGATTCATTCGTTTGTTGAGGGCAAATCCGGCTCGGAAACAATAACCGAGAAGGCAATTGATCTAGACGACAAAGTCGTACACAACCTTGAAGGACTGCCATATGCTGACAATGATGGGGCACAGCAGCAGTATTCTAAAGTCTTCGTTCTAGATTCTGTACCACAGCTCGATATTGAAGAAAGTAAGGAGTCAGTGGTTAATGTGACCGCTACAAATGGAGTGTTCGCCATCGAAGTCGTAACCAAATTGAACCCTGTCCTCAAGACTATGGGAACTACCAAGCAGATGACAGTTAACCAAGACGATTCAATATCAATGGCTCGCGATGTATTAAACCCTGAATCCACCGCCCAAGCCTTAGCGTTTTCATCTAGTGTAAATGCACCAGGAAGGAGCCTTGACTTGAATGAAGGCATTCTTACCAACGTAGATGAAGGCGAATTTCCGATCTACCAACCAATCATTACTGTCTTAGAAGAATCCGTTGCTACTGAAGACGGCGCTTCAGTGACAAGTGACCTTGTTGCGGACACGAAAATGGAACCGCACAAACCTTTTAGGACTGTCAAGACAGCCACCATGGACGCGTCGGGGTATTTTGGGGTCACAATTGCAGAAGTTGACGTTATATCGGTCCCAAAAGATGAGGAAGGCGGTAAGGTCTTTGAATCGTCAGCTTTTGAACGGTTGGAAGCTCTGGCTTCGCCAGCAACTCACCAGTCAAATCTGATTCAGAACCTCGCTCAGACTTTACTGCTCGGACAATTGCACTTGCACCTACGATCATTCCGGTATCACTTGTTGATTATCAGGAATCTACGTTTCCAATTTCAGCTGCGCCAGCGCCCTGGTCACAGAAAACATCGTTGGACGACACGACTGGTACAAAAACGCAGTTTAATGAACTATTCCAATCGTCTAAAAATGGGAATGTACTAGCTTCTGAGACTCAGAACGAAATTCCTTTTAGTTCTCGTAGGTGAGTGGTTCAAAATAATACGCATCCAGTTTTGACCTTTTTCCTTTCAATAGCGCCGTTTTCATCCCCGCGTCTATTCCACCAACAGTCTATGATACCGTCATCCCTGATCATTCAGAAGCTGTAACTTCAGTTACCGAGTCTTCAAAGTCGGGAACAGGGTTCGAACTGAAGTTGCTCCAGGAATCAAGTTCCTTGGATGCCTCATCAGCCAAGGTGGCGACTCCATCAGCCGAGGTCTCTGAAAAAACAGGTTTAGTTGCTGGCTACAAGGATGGTCATTTGTTCCCTGCGCCTTTCGAAGGAAAAACCTACCTTGAATCAACAACTGCATTGTCCAGCCTTGCACAGGAAGTTTTTATCACCTCTGAAGTTGAGGGTGTTATTGAAGCAATTGAGAATGGTACGTCAACAGCTCATGAAGCTGGGACATCGCTAGAGTCGTCAATTATTGCAGCGATTGCTTCAGAAAATACTGCTTCAATTTCTGTCTTCGTGAATGAAAACAACAACAACGATGAAGCCATGGCTATCGCTGCCTTTCTTCCTCATTTTGATGGACAAGGCTCCAATCCCTCTGAGCTTGCTGCTATTGGAAATTATGAAAGATCTCAGAATCTTGAGCCTTCGGAGCCTGAATTCATGGTTCAAGTACAAGCATTGCCGCTTGCTGTTCCTCCCATAGAAAGCACTGCGTTCATAGAAGTGGTGGGCGAAAACGAGCAAAGTCTCGTATTGGAGTCTTCAACGACTGTTGTCGCAAGGTTCGACAAGAAAAGTGACTCCAAAAAACGCGTCAAGATTGTCAAGTCCATAACTGAGGAATCGCCAAGTCCTGTCGGTATAACTATTGCCAACGCTGACCTTCTTCCCCATGAAGCCCGCGAATCTACGATCATCGCACTTTCCGCAGAAAAGTCAGAATCTGTACCTAGAAATGCTGTCAGAGACGCTTCAAATGCACAAAATACCTCCAACGCTCATTTCAACTTTGATAAAGTCGACCAAACTGGAGCCATGGCGCGTCGTGCGACTGATGGTAATGTGCCAATGCGATCGGATGGATTTATCGAGAACTCAGATTCAAAATCATTGACTCTTGCAATAGAGGCAGTACCTATGATTGGAAAAGAACATTCCAAGAAGCCGGTCAAGATTATTAAGGCTGTCAAAAGAGAAAGAGGAGTTGTTATCAGTGAACAGCTTTCTGAAGGAAATTCTGCAGGCACTGTAGCTTCGGAGGGAAATTCTCTGCCGATAACTGCTGGAGCTCTTGTTTCATCTGAAGAAAGCAATCTTGCAAACGATGCAACTGTATCCCTTTCTGCGAATTACGCTGATTGTTCCACCATAGAACCTGAATCACGTGTTTCCAGAGTCCCAATCTCATTGCCTCAAGAATATGGTGAAATAGTGGCAATTCCCCAGCAATCGATGGAGTCTTTGACCCTTACAGTTTCAGATTCTGCAGAACCCATTGAGCATCGCACCTTTTTTCAATCGATCGTTCAAGGCATTTCATATTTGGAACAAGCTCTTGAAGTTGCTGTTCTCAGGCCTGCAGATGCTGTTGACGTCGCAGAAGTGAACGTTCTCGCCGAAAACTCTGAAAACTCTGAGGTATCGACAAAATCTGTCGAAGAAATGAACTGGAAAGAACCAGATTTTAACACGGTCCGAACCTCGGACAAAAATTTCATCAAGAATGAAGCTTCACAACCATTAGGCGATTATGTTGAAGAATCCATGCAGCCGCATACAACACTTGGTCGTATTGTCGCTGGGAGTACTGCCATGGTTGTAGGAAGTACGATTGTCACTGGAGGTACGGTCGTCGGAGGTATCGCCACTTTGGGCTCAATAGCGATCGGTGTTGCTACAGGAGGAGGAATTGCTGCCGTAGGGTCAATATCAGCCGGTGCTGAAGTGGGACTGAATATGCCTTCCCTCCATGCCCAAGGCAAAGCAAATGATTCTTCAGAGGAGCAATTGGTAACTGAAAGCAAGGAAGAAAGCAAGCCCATGAAACGGTGGGATTTACCATTGCCTGTCCCTTTTCAGTCAGAATTTCCCCAATCTCGCTCTGTTGAATTTGTTGCTGAAAAAAGTGATCATGACGGGTTGGACGGTTAGTTGTTTGGTTACAAAAGTTCATTTGAATCGTCCACCAGAGTTTAACGAACAGTTCCCAGCTCCACCAACCCAGATTTCGTATGAGTCTGCAAGTGATGTAACTGAGATTGATTATGTGACCCCCAAACGGATGTCTTCAATTGGCCTGACGTCAGCGGAACTCGTGCTTGGTGGTAAGCATTCGTCAGTCGTTATCAAGGCAAAACCAACTTCGGACCTTGTGATATCCCCTTCTCGGGTGTCATTATCTAGAGCTAGGAATTCGTTTGTATATGATGTAGGCCGCCCGTCGTCTAGGAGCAGCATTTCTGCAGACGAAAGAAAGGAAGTCAACCATCGACTCTCGTCCGTTTCATTTCGTGGAAGCAACCTCAATTATTCTAGACGCGCATCAGCTGCACTTTCAATAGCAACTTCGCCAAGTATTGACTCAAATGCGGCAAAGGATGGGAACCTCGAATTTGAAGGAGAGCTTCAAATTAATAAGCGCGTGTCAGTTTCATCAATGTCTGTCCGATCAGCTTATTCAGTTTATAAACGGAAGAGTTATGTGGAGTACCTCAATGATGCGGTATCAGTTCTGTCCAGTTCGTCGTCCCAGCGGCTTCCTGCTCCTGAAGACACGATCGCGGTTATGAAATTGACGAGTTTACATAATAGTGTTGTATCTCGAGAATGGTGGTCTCGGCTGTTGAAGTTGACCAAACCGTATGACTTCGACGGATACGAATTTATATCTCAACTATCCGAAAGCGTAGAAGTTTCTGAAGACAATCTCACGGAGCTTTTCGCGAAGGCAGGCGCTCAATTGACAGAAACTGAGTTCCAGGCAGTGATGCGCGAGATACACCCAGATATGACAACAGCTACAGCGTTTCTAAGAGATATGAGTGCTGAAATACGAATTATTAAACCTCACCGATTCTATTACAAGCTATTACCCATTTGGTCCTTCTCTGCAGATGTCTCTGGAGAATCTATTGGAATTCATGTGAGACGTATTTTCTCATTGTCTATTCACTGACGAGTTTGTTTCAGGATGGTCTTGCCCGAATGTCAGACAGGTATGCGGCATTTAGTCCAGATTTGTTCGGCTTCATTACTGAAACAAGGAAGTTGTGTCCCGCTTTTGACGTCAAGAAGTTTTTTGATGCTTGCATTGCAATTCAAGGCGAAGCTTCAGAAGAGAATCTTGGATTGTGTTTCAAGTATGCTGGAATAGACTCAAGTCCTTCTGAGTATCGCCGGCTGACGACTGTTCTTCTCGGCTTCTGGGACTTGCACGCGTTCGGAGATTTTTTGAAGCTCCTCAGAGCCATTGGCGTCAGCTCTTTCATTTCTCAGTTCATTGAAATTTCGTATCCGACTGTAGAGCAATGCAAATTTTCCGGTTTGGCGTGGCTATCCAGCTTGATGGAGCTCGGACCGAATGTTCGGTTTGACCCAGTCATGTTCCAGACGGAATGCCGCGCTATTCACCCCGTTTTCACTATTGAGCCTTTCTTGGAGTTTCTGTTTGCGGTAGAGGAGGTTTCGGATGACTCTACGCTATTGAATCTGTTTGAAGTGAGTTCTTTTCAGCAGGATATTTAATAAGGTGAACTAATCTGTTGTCAGGCATGTGGAATGTCTTTGGAAGATGATGAGTATGAAAATTTAGTGATGGCAGCTTGTGGAGACTCAAGCTTGGGTCTCGCAGTTTTCAATGGATGGTGCCAATTTATTCGCCTCTGGGGAATCAGGCTGTACCTTGAAGTCATAGATATTGTTTTGGAGGATCACCGTTTGAAGTTCTCGCTCGTCATGACTTTCTTGAGTCGCATTTACGCGCTCGGTGAAAAAGTCCAATTCAACCTTCGCGGCTTTGAAACAGCATGCAAAACTTATAGCGTAGACTTTAGCCTTCAGATATTCTGTGCAAACATCTGCGCAATCCCCCGCCTTGAGTCTGATTCACTGAATGAGGCATTTGCAGTAAGTAATAATTATCACTTGGTAGGAATTCGTTTTTTACGATATGATGACCTCAGTTATCGGGGATCGAGCTGGAAGATGAAGAAGTGCAAGAACTTCTTGTGGCTCTCTTTGGCGACGAAAATTTGTCAATGACTGGCATGCGCGAACTTCATTACATCTTGAAGAAGCTCGGAAGCGATTGGTCCGCCATGTATATGCACTCACTCGTCGATCAGCGTCAACGCGTCGAAGCTGCCGTCCATGAATTCAAAGGCGAAATTCAATCAACTCCTGTGATCATTGAGGGCAAAGCTAGTCATATTAACTTTACTCTGCGCCACTTTATTGAACGGTGCAAATCATTTCAGGCTGGATGGAACACCAATGAGGATTTTGACTTGAGAGTGCTGCTTGAAAAATTGGCGAAGATTTCTGACCACGGCCACCTAGTCGAAACTTTGATTTCTGCATTCAAGTCTGTCGGTATTTTTGCAACGACAGAGAACTACGAGGGTTTGATTGCTTCCATAGCTGGTGGTGATTACACATCTGGCCTGTTGGTATTTCAATCACTCGTTGTTTTCTTAAAGAAATGGGGCATGGAGTGGAACATGTGGATTGTCTGGACGCTTTTAGATGATCAAAAGTCAAATGAGGATGTCCTCATGGTAAGTTAAGACTTTCGGTTGTTCTCGCTCTAACTCACAATCGACAGAATTTCTTGAAAAGTGTGTATCGTATATCGGCAAGTGCCAAATTTGATTTGGTGAGCTTCATTGAAATATGCGATAATGGTGCGGCAAGTTCTTGGGCCCAAAACGATTTTGACCTGGCAGTTTTCATGGATGGCTTAATGCAAATTCAAGGCAACATAACACTGGAGTCTATTGAGCCCTTATTCAGGGCTTTCGGAATCCGAACCACTGTGGAAAAATACTCCGAAATCGTGACTACCTTAACTGGAGGTGAATTTGATACAACTGCGGTTCCTGTACTCACGAACTGGATTTCATTCATCAAACTTTGGGGAATCCAATGGTTCGTTCGAGGAGCCATCCCGTTCTTTGAGCGCGTTCGATTTGCACAGCGAGCTGTTGAGCGCCTCGACATGGAGCTCAAGAAAACGGATAATCATCTTGATGTTCGCACCTTCATGTGGTTCTGTGAGAGCAAGAACGGCGCCTTCAAGCTTGCCCCCCTCTTGACAAACCTGTCGGCGACTCCAATACAGGATGTGACACAGGACTCATTTCTCTCTCAATTGGCATTGCATGGCGTTGAACTATCCAATAACGAGTTGGAAAACTTGATTGGAGTTTTGACGGGTGCAGAGGGCAACGACGCTCATAATATCATTTGCGACTGGCTCGTAGTGGTACGAGAGACAACTGTTCGCTTCTACCTTCTTGTTTTGAATTTGGAATGGATGTGGGATGCTATCACCAACGCAGACACATCGATTGCCATTCACGCCTTCCACAGCCGGATCAAAGTGAGCTATGAGAAGTTCTCAGTGGATCGGTTTATTATTAGTGTGGAACGGTATAAGACCGATTGGGACCTTGAAAAGTGGTTTTCAATATTGATGGAGGTTCATGGGGAGCTGAGTTTGCAGGACATTGTCCAAGCATTCAAGGTGAAATCATTCTTTCGTATCCTCCTTTTTTCAACTGACTTTGGCTGGTGGATCCAGGCTACTGGCATTGATGTTACGAGTGAGAAAACTCACGAATTGCTTGACTCCTTGTCTGGAAGCGTGGACGACTCGATTCTGTGTGCGCGTGAATGGGTATCTGCAGCTCGGACGGTTGGCATCCAGGAATTGTTGAAGTCTGAAATTGTCTTCCACGTCAAAGATAAGCCGGAAGAGGGTTGAATGAGCCGTGTTGCGAAGGAATGTTTCGAATTCCGAGGATACGCCCAGTTAGTGGGTAAAATTAGAGGTTATATTTACTTTCACATTTTCTTTTCCCTTTTCTCATTTCTACATAGCAATATTTGTCTTTATATACATTTCCTGTTATTTTTGGGTGCAAGGGGGAGCAAGTGGAAAGGGGGAAATTTTTATGTCCCGAAGAAACCAAGGGTTTGGGTTGACATCGCTGGTTGCAACCGCGATTCTCACCGCGACCCTCAGTGCGGGTATCACCGTTGCATTCATGCACTTTCTTGATTCAAGGGGAGACGATTCAAGACAGGAGGATGAGGCGCAACCTGCAAACGCTTATGCCACGCAGTCTCTGGACCAAGACTCCGAACCTCTCATTTACATACCACCTGCAGACTTGGTGGCGAAAATGGAGCAACTGCCCGTTGTCAAACGCTTAGTTGCAGATCCTAAAGTCCATGTGTTCCCGTTTCGACCGGTGCTCATTCCGGAGGGAGGATACCCAGGCGAAGCTGAGGATCTACTAGCCTACACACCAGGCTTAAATCTTGTGAAAGGCTGTCAAGAGGAGGCTCCAGATCTGTTTGCCCAACATCTCCTTCGGGGTCGCTCTCTGTATGGCCCGCAACGGATCGAGTACGCGATTCAAGCCTTTCACCCGTGCGACAAAACTTTGGTTAAGATTGCGAAATTTGGACCCAACTTGTGTGGCCACCCTGGCATTGTTCATGGTGGCATGATTGCTGCTTTTTTCGACGATGCCTTTGGTTCTATCTTCTTCATGGATGCAGAGGGGCGCCATTCTGGTGTGACTGCCAATTTGACTGTCAATTATCGTTCACCGATGCTTGCACCTTCGACGGTTGCTTTCGCACTGTGGATTGAACGTGTTGAAGGAAGAAAGGTGTTTTTGAGAGGGGAGGCGCGGAGTGTGCCCGATGTGGGAGCGGACGTATCCTTGCAGGATGAGAGGCTTCGTGCATCTGATGATACTGGCAAGCGACTCCTTGGAACCAACTCTGTCCTGTTTGCTGAAGCCAGTGCGCTATTTATCAAACTGAAGCCAGAGCAAATGGTGAAGATTCTTGAGAAAGAGAAATAAAATATGGAGAAGAGAGGGAAGAAAGGGGTTCAGAGTTTGTGCAACGAACAAATATTGCTGCAATGGATTTGTATGACGAGTTGAGTAGCGAGCACGACGGGACCCTTGCGTTCCCAATCCTGTTGGTTCGACGGATCGAGAGGAATCTTGCATGGCTGGCGCATTCAGCAGCTTGCTGTTCGGGATTATAAAGGGGGAGGAGAATGGAGACAGTGACTGCGCATTCACTGGCTGATGCGACACGCATACACAAACGCCACCGCAGATTCGGCAACTACATTGGCCCAGACCTCGACGAAGATGACGAAGACTTGAACGCGGACGCGGACGCCGGCGACGAGCCCGTCGCGGCCGACAGTAACATGCGCGCGCCCGGCTTCAGCACCGACATGAACATGAACATGCGGATGGGGATGGACGTAGACGACGCGGACGAGGACGGCCAAGGCCAGGATGCTGCAGATCTCGGTGCGTGGGAGCTTGCTTTTTTCCAGTCCCGGCTTTCTCGCTTTGCTGACGCTCTCGCCCTGTACCCCCTTTCGCCACGCTGTGCTCCCTCGTCCACTCATCCACCTGCTACGCACCGCTCTCGTGCATACTACCGGGCTTTGTTCCGATCTGATCGTGTTGCCGTTGTTGCTGCTTGGCTTGACCCCTATGTCACCTTCCACTAATGCGCGTTCGCCCTCCGCGCTCCTCGAATTTGCAATATTCAAAAATGCGATTGTATGTCAATACCTACATCCACATGTTTGTCTCGCCACTCCATGTACGCGAAGCACAACAGAGCGTAGACAGCAACTCGCTCTCTTTCAGCACTCGCATTTGCAAGTTGATGGTGAGTTCGATTTTAAATCTTGAATCAGTTTGTCTGCGCAGTTCACGCTCCTAACTTCCTGCTTCTTTCCTTTTCTGCTAACCAACTTTATAGGGTCATCAACTGCGGCGAATCAAATCGTACTACATGAAGACAAAAAGTATTATCCATCTGCGGAAGAAGTTTACGGCGAAGGAGTGGAGACCCTGGTGCAAGATGAGGATACCCAACCCCTCACAATGCCTATTGTGGCACCACCCAAAGTGGCCAAAACCCACATTGTGGAAGCTGGTTTACCCGTGACTAAGTTTGATAAGGGGTCAGTTTCGGTGATCGCTTTTGTCCATGGCCTCGAATCTGACACCGACTACCCCTTTTCAAATTCAGATTCCTTACGGACCTTCAGGGTTATCCCTCTCATATTCGCAACATCTGTCTCGTGGGCCACCTGCACCATGGTAAAACGGCATTTGCGGACCTCCTAATTCACTCCACCCACGACGTGCACTGGTCCCCTGGCAGTGACACTCGATACACGGATACACATGAGCTGGAGCGACACCGTGGTGTGTCAATCAAGAGTATGCCCATGAGTCTTGTGATGCAAGACCTTAAGGGGAAGTCGCACGTTGTAAACTTGCTGGATACACCGGGACACGTCAACTTTTCCGATGAAGTAACTGCTGCGGCGCGCATCTGCGATGGTGCTGTCCTTGTTGTGGATGTTGTTGAGGGGGTATGATGTTTTGTTGTTGTCTTTCATATGTTTCCACACTCATGTCTGTCCCGGTTATTATGGCAGGTGATGGTTGGAACCGAGAAGCTGATTCGCCATTTAGTAAATGAGAAGCTCAACATAACGCTTGTAGTCAACAAGGTGGATCGTCTGATTTTGGAGCTCAAGCTACCTCCGGCGGACGCGTATTTCAAAATCAAGCACACTATTGAGGAAGTTAATGCGGTTCTTGCGTGAGTCTTACCGGTTGGATCTCCAATCCAGCGAAGTTTATTTGTTTTTTTTGGTCTGTTAGGCAGTGTCCAGGTGGCGAGAACTTGCGCGTCTCCCCAGAATTGGGCAACGTGTGCTTTGCATCATCGCAGATGGGTTGGTGCTTCTCGCTACGCTCGTTCGCCAAGATTTATTCTGACAATCATGATTGTAAGTTTCTAATTGGCATGTCTTGATCAGTTCATTCAACGAATATGTTAGCACCGCTTGACTTTGAGGAATTCGCCAAACGCCTCTGGGGTGACATCTACTTCGATGGAACGAAGCGTTCGTTCTTGCGGAAGCCCAT
Organism: Chytriomyces sp. MP71; assembly: GCA_025201725.1. Classification (NCBI taxonomy): domain Eukaryota; kingdom Fungi; phylum Chytridiomycota; class Chytridiomycetes; order Chytridiales; family Chytriomycetaceae; genus Chytriomyces; species Chytriomyces sp. MP71. The sequence continues at coordinate 57,869 of MU614563.1, read as the reverse complement.
TTCTTCGTCCTCCAAGCGGACGTTTGTGCACTTTGTCCTGGAACCTCTCTACAAACTCTATGTTCAAGTTCTTGGTGAAGATACCAAGGCACTTCAATCAAGCCTGGCCTCGCTCGGTATTCACTTGCGACCGTCTGTGCTGAGTCTTGATGTGAAGCCTCTACTCACGATCGTGTGCCAAGAATTTTTTGGAAGTGTCACATCCGGATTTGTCGAAATGCTCACGCGTCATATTCCAAGCCCCATTGAAAATGCGGCCGTGAAGGTGCCGCACATTTGGACGGGCATGGCTCCAACTCAGGACGGCGAAGGCAATGAAGAGATTATGGAGGCCATGTTGAAATGTGATCCGGAGGGGCCGCTCATGATCCATGTGACGAAGTGCTACAACAGTACAGATATGAGTGGGTTTGAGGTATTTGGGCGCGTGTTGAGTGGGACGGTGAAGGATGGCATGAATGTTAGGGTCCTTGGAGAGCGGTATTCGCCAGAAGATGAGGAAGATATGGTTGTGAGAGATGTGACCGGCTTAAGTATTTATCAGTCTCGGTAAGTGCAGCCGGTCTTCCTGCTTCAGTCACGGACCAATTGATACTTCCTCCATCAGGTACAAGATCAAAGTGACATCTGTTGCGGCCGGAAATTGGGTTCTTTTAAGTGGCGTGGATGCTTCCATCGTGAAAACTGCGACCATCACCAACGTGACGCCAACTGACGATAATCCGGTTCATATCTTCAAGCCGCTGCGGTTTAACACAAGTGCGGTGCTCAAAGTGGCTGTTGAACCTGTTAATCCAACTGAGTTGCCGAAAATGCTGGATGGTTTGCGTAAAGTCAACCGAAGTTACCCTATTCTGGAGACTGAGGTATGTCATTTCTTACTCTTGCCAGTGAATTTCCTTTTTTCTGACTGAGAATTCTTGAAGGTGGAGGAATCTGGAGAGCACGTGATTCTCGGGACGGGCGAACTGTACTTGGACTGTGTGCTACACGATCTGCGCCGTCTATATTCGGAGATTGAAATTAAGGTTTCGGATCCCGTCGTCAAGTTTGCTGAGACTGTGGTGGAAGTGTCTTCCATTAAGTGCTTTGCGGAAACTCAAAACAAAAAGAACAAGCTGACTGCTATTGCAGAACCATTGGAAAAGGGGCTCGCGGAAGAGATTGAAAATCTTAAGATCACGCTGGGCAAGGGCATGCCTCGCAAGGAATTGGAGGGTATTTTGATGAAGGACTACAACTGGGATATTCTGGCTGCTAGGAATATCTGGGCGTTTGGTCCCAGTGAGAACGGCCCCAACGTTCTCATCAATGACACTCTTTCTGGGGTATGTTCAAGTATTTTCTTTCCTTTCTCGCACTAAATCACTTTTAGGTGGACAAGAAGGTGCTCAACACATCACGTGATAACATTGTGCAAGGATTCCAATGGGCTGCAAAGCAAGGGCCCTTGGCTGATGAACGTCAGTGCGCCTATATGGTTTTCATGCGATGTATCTAAATCACACATATCAAAGCTATTCGTAATGTCAAATTCAAGATTATTGATGCCACCATCACCCCTGGACCCATCAACAGTGGTAGGGGACAGATTATCCCTGCTGCCAGACGTGTCTGCTATTCCTCATTTTTAACTGTGAGTTTCTTTGACTGTCGAGTACAGGTCTCCATTTGACAGGTGTTTGGTTGATGCAGGCTGCTCCTCGCTTGATGGAGCCTGTCTATTTTGTTGAGATCCAGGCCCCGGCAGGTTTGTAGGATCCTTAATGAACTATGACTCCACCTGCACTTTTATGAACATTTTTTTAAATTTCTAGATTGCGTGGCTGCCGTCTACAATGTGCTCGCGCGCCGTCGTGGCCACGTCACACAAGACTTGCCCAAACCAGGATCACCTCTATACACCGTTAAAGCATACATTCCCGTTATTGACAGTGCCGGATTTGAAACGGACCTGCGAACACATACTCAGGGACAGGCCTTCTGCCAACAAGTATTTGACCACTGGCAAATCGTTCCTGGAGACCCGTTGGACAAGGGTATCGTGTTGCGGCCACTGGAGCCGAGCCCAGCTCAGCATTTGGCGCGTGACTTTATGATCAAGACTAGGAGACGGAAGGGTTTGAGTGAGGACGTGGCTGTGACTAAATTCTTTGACGATCCTATGGTGAGTTGCATTCACAAGTTGCTTTGGTTCTGACTAATCGACCCCTTCTGCAGTTGATCGAGCTGGCCAAGTTGGAAGGAGGGCTGTTGGGATTCTGAAGATAATTTGTATTTTGGCGATAAAATATAAGTTATGAAGGAAGAGACGAGAAGAAACAGCACCTTTTTGGGAAGCAGTTTACACTTGGTTGCCTCCACTCCGAACTTTACGTAGAGTTAAATCTTGGTCGAAACCGTGCGGATCATCGCATGTTTTCCAACAACGACAAGAAGGGCGAGTTTGATCGTACGGGCGTAATTCATGGAGCGGGGGTTAACGCGGGTTCTTCGTTGCGTTTGCAGGCGAGGCGTTCGAGCTTCGGGCGGACCTCAACTCCGAGTACAAGGAGAAGCGCAAAGAAACAGTCAAAAAGGTGATAGCGAACATGACTATCGGGAAGGACGTGTCTGGTCTGTTTGCGGACGTAGTCAAGAATATGCAGGTTTGAGATTCGGGTGCCTTGCGGTCGCTGATCCTCACCCATCCTCACCACCCCGTTATCCACTCGAATTACCGCCGCATTCTTGCGTGTATTTCCCGTACTTTGTCGGTCTCCATGTTTAGACGGAGGATATTGAGCTTAAAAAGCTCGTCTACCTCTATCTCATAAACTATGCAAAGACCCAGCCGGAGCTCGTCATTCTTGCAGTGAATACATTCCTCAAGGTATGCATGCATGAATTCATTGTGCGCCTCCTCTGCCCGATCCTGTAGGAATAACCTGATGCTCAAAAAGGACACCGATGACCTCAACCCCCTCATTCGCGCCCTCGCCATACGTACACTTGGCTGCCTGCGCGTCGAAAAAGTGGTGGACTACCTCATGGAGCCTTTGAAGAAATCCCTCAAGGTTCGCATTCATGGCAGGTCATGTTCGCCTCATTGACCCCATTCTCCCTCGTGCGCATTCCCGTTTACCCAGGACGACGATCCATACGTTCGCAAAACTTCCGCCCTCTGCGTGGCAAAAATCTTTGACCTGAACCCGTCTATTTGTATCGACAACGGCCTGATTTCGAGTTTGCAAGACATGCTGTCGGACCGCAACCCCATGGTGAGGCCTGAATTTGTTCTCCCTGGCGGGGGAATGAACTGTAGCTGCTTCAAAAGAACATAGAATGTTGGGATATTAAGACCTGACTTCAAATCTAACGCTGCCTCAAATACTCGCTCACAATACAATACCAGGTCATTGCCAACGCCGTGTCGGCACTCTCTGAAATTCATGCGCAAAGCCCAATGGATAACATCTTTGTCATTAGCCCCGTGATACTTACCAAACTCTTAGCGGCGCTAAACGAGTGCACTGAATGGGGCCAGATTTGCATTCTCGAGAGTCTGTCGAGTTATAAGCCACAAGGTGGAAATGCGAGCCGCGAGGCGCCCGAGATTGTGGAGAGGGTAGTTGCGCGTTTGCAGCACGCTAACCCGAGTGTTGTGTTGAGTGCTGTCAAGGTTTGCATTGAAATTGTTCTTTGTCGTATTAGGTTCCTTTAGTACTCAAACCGCGCGCATCTCTTTCGTCTATGGCAGGTTTTGATGATTTATCTGGCATATATTGATGCGGATTTGACGAAGCAAGTCATTAAAAAGATGGCTCCACCTCTTGGTACGTCCTACTTTCGGTTGGAAGGATCACACTAATTGCTTTTCTAGTAACGCTTCTCTCGAGCGAGCCCGAAATCCAATATGTGGCCCTCCGCAACATCAACCTCATTCTGCAACGTCAGCCGCAAACTCTTTCGCAAGAAATCCGCGTATTTTTCACAAAATACAATGACCCCCTCTACGTGAAGCTGGAAAAACTAGAGTGCATCATCAAGCTTTGCAGCCTCGACAACATTGACCAGGTGCTCCTTGAACTGCGTGAATATGCTAGTGAAGTTGACGTAGAGTTTGTGCGGCGCAGTGTGCGCGCCATTGGACGCTGTGCAGTGAAGCTGGACGGGGCGAGTGAGCGGTGTGTGAATGTACTGTTGGAATTGATCAAGACGAAAGTGTCGTACGTGTTGCAGGAGGCAGTCGTGGTGATAAAGGATGTATTCCGCAAATATCCAAGGAAGTATGAGGGCGTTATTCCGCAGCTGTGTGAGAATCTGGAGGCGTTGGATGAGCCGGATGCAAAAGCGGCCCTTGTTTGGATAATTGGAGAGTATGCTGAGCGCATTGAAAACGCTGAGGAGCTGGTGGAGTACTTCGTCGAAGGGTTCAAGGATGAGAGCGCAAAGGTCGGTTTCGTTTGCCGAACTTGGAAGACCATTGACGAAAAATGCCGTTCATTGGAACAGGTTCAGTTGCAGCTGTTGACGGCAACTGTGAAGCTCTTCTTGAAGAAGCCCGGATCGGCCCAGGAGCTTGTTCAAAAGGTTCTGCAACTGGCGACGCAGGGTTGTGAGAATCCAGACATTCGCGATCGCGCCTACATTTACTGGAGATTATTGTCGTCTAACCCGCAGGCTGCTAAGGTATGACTTTGATGTCCCTCCATGAAATCTAAACCTTTGGTTGTTGACCAGGCCGTTGTTTTGGCTGAAAAGCCTCCCATTGAGTCTGACAATAGCACCGTGAGTGAAACTCTCCTAGAAGAGTTGATCTATCACATCGGTAGCTTGGCATCCGTTTACTACAAGCCGGCCGCTCTGTTGGGTGTCCGAGGCGACCGTGCCGACATGAGATTGTAAGCCCATTTCAAGACTGCTGTAATGCGTTAATGTGCTGTTCCTCAGGGCTGCCGTAGATGACGACGATGCGAACAAAGTGGACGTGCAACAGGTTGTGGCCTCAGTCGGTGGCAACATCGAAAACTTGTTGGACCTAGATTTTGGAGCACCGATGTCTCTTGTCACCTCGTCAACGGCACCTGTCTTTGCTTCAGGACCTCAGCCACCATCTAACGTGGATGATTTGTTGGGCATGATGGACTTGGGCGGTGCACCCAGTGGCGGCGAATCTGTTACTGTGATTGAGACTCCAAAGGTGCAATTACTGAAACCCGAGGCAGCGCACGGTTTGGACCTGACTGGATCTTTCGCCAAAAGGTGATGACCTCACATTGTCTTAGCACGTCCATCCTTTAACATCTAATTTAGAAATGGCCAAATGTTGTTGGATTTTGTATTCACTAACACTTCCAATGCTCCTATGTCTGACTTTGCTATCCAATTCAATGTGAACTCGTGAGTCTTCGTGACTAAATAATTCTGTGTGCTCATAAAATGTTACCGCAGGTACGGAATAGCACCTGCTGCCCCCCTTCAGGTTCCCATTTTGAATGCCGGCCAGACATCCACACATACTCTGCCATTGAACAGGAGTGGCAACGTTACCCCACAGCAACCAGCAAATGCTTTGCAGATTGCGATCAAAAATTCAAACGGGGTGTACTATTTCCAGATTTTGCTCGCGGATGAGCGCGTTCTTGTTTGACTTTCTCGTGCGCAATTTGAATGAAAAACTTCGACCACCAGCTTATTGAGTTTCACAGAAAAGCTTTTCCTCCTTGACAGGTTAGCGCAGGCGGCTCCAGCCAACCCTCGCATTTAGTGCGCACTAAACTCGATTGTAAGCGCTACAGCGTACCAACAGACCTCAGACGGGTTGAATGCTCGCCCCTTGTCATGGCTTGATCGTCGTGGTGAGCGCTCCTTTTGTGGAAGGGAATGTAGCATACAACGCAACCACAAAAAACTCTGGAGACGGAATGCATACAACCACTGGGGACTCTCGTCAAAGTCGTCACAGCAGAAGCTGTGGAGAATGACTTCAAGTGCAGTGTTTGTGTTTGTAGAAAATGAAAAAATCGCGTCCCAAGTTATGCTTAGCATCTACGATAAATGCTCTCGCGCAAGCATGTATTCAAAACCAAATTTGCCGTCAATCGTTCGATAATAGAAATTACTCTTTGATCCAAACTTCGTTGGAAGTGGACCTGACTTTTTAATTTCCAGCAAGTTTCTCCCATTCTGAATCATATCATTTATAAATTTCAAAAAAAAGTGGAATGAACCTGATTTTTTGATATGATGAATGACTAAGCTGTCATATCGTTATCGGAAAGAAACAATTGAATGCAGACAAATTTTTTTCAATCAAAAATTCAGCAGGGCGCGAAAGGCTTCCATCCGTTGTCCCCCAATGTTGTAAAGGTCTGCCCTTGCCTTCACAGGCGTACTAATTTAAAATCAACGGAGTCACGCACGGGAGTCAGATCATTCTTCTTTCAACAGTCACCGCTTGGTGGGAACTCTGACTAACCTCCGTTTCGTTATCGCGCCGATTGGACGAAATTTTTTCAATCAAAAATCTCGGCTCATACTTAAAAAGCGGTCTGTGGCCACTTCCCCCTTCATCAACAGTCGCCACTCCAATGTTCCTATCGTCTGCACTCCTCCTTGCCAGCTTCTCCGCTGCCCAGATTGTGGGACCTCCGCAACCAGCTAATCTACAAACGTGCGTCTCGCAGCTTGAGAACTACTTCCCCTCAGCTTCTCTCTATGAGACGTACCGTCATGGAGAGCGTATCCGCCAACGCAGGTTTCCGGTGGCTGTGGTGTACGCCAACTCCGAGTCTGACATCAAAAAGGCATTGCTGTGCGCTACAGGAAACGGATATCATCCAGTCGTTCGCTCGGGAGGCCACTCCTATGAGGCACTCTCCAGTATGGATGGCCAGTTGGTCATTGATATTTCCGGCTACAATGTCGTCACAGTGAACGCAGCTAGAAAGACTGCTGTTGCTCAAGTGGGAGTGCGCCTGGGCAATCTCTACACAGCCCTCTCTCCTTCAAACCTCCTATTTCCTGCGGGAACGTGCGCCACCGTTGGGCTCGGCGGACAGCTGTCCGCTGGTGGGTACGGCATGCTTGGTCGGTACCTCGGCTTGGCCATTGACAATGTGCTGTCCTTTCGGGTCATGGACTACCAAGGAAGCGTCCAAATCGCCAGTCCATCTAGTAATCCAGACCTCTTCTGGGCCATGTTGGGGGGAGGCGGTGGGGTTTACGGTATTATGCTGGATGCCACCCTCCGACTCCATGCCAGACCCCCCGCCATCTCGTTTGGAGCTTTCTCATGGTCCAACCTGAACACACAGCAACTCAAATCCTTCCTCTCTGTTTGGCAAAATTTTGCACCGAGCACTTCCAACGCTCTCACGACGCAATTCATGTTCAACGGGGGAAACACGGTCCAGCTTAACGCTAAATTCATTGGGACCTCAGCCGAGCTCATGAATGTTTTGCAACAGAGTGGGCTATTTACAATTGCGGGTGGGGGAAGCCAATACGTGACAGACTGCAGCGACGTTTTCTGTGGAAACTGGAATCCATATGGCACGCCTGGAACTAACGCTGTTCCTGCCCGTTACCAGGCTCGAGACGTGGAAAACTCAAAAACAAAGAGCGATTACTTTCGTAAACTGCTACCTGATGCCGGCCTCAACGCTGTGATTAATAATGTCAACACAATGCCCAGTGGGGCTTGGATTCAGTTTGAGGGCTTTGGCAATGCTGGAGCAGTCGCAACGCGTGGTGACAGTGACACGCCGTACCCGCACCGAGTTGGGACGCTCATGTCGGTCCAATACTGGGTCGTCTTTGACGCATCCCAGGTCGAACCGCTTGACTCCGCCAACTATGCTTGGCTCCACAAGTTTGAAGCAGATATTGTGCCTTATGTGGATGGAAGTCATTATGAAGGATACATTGACTTGGACAAACCAGCTGTTAGTAACTTTGGCACTGCTAATTTTGCGAGACTGCAGAAAATTAAGGCGAAGGTCGATCCGCACAATGTCTTCATGAACCCTATGTTCCCGTAACTTCTTCTCTCCAGACGTTTGAAAGACGTACGTTTGTTAAAATAAATCTCCAATAAGAACTTCGTTCCGAAAGGTTTTTAATCCCAATTAAGTGCCCCTAATGAGCTTCATCGTCAATCGCAGGACAAGAGAAGTTGCTCTGCGAGTCATAGGAAATGACCTTGATCCCTTCCTCCAATTTGTACTTGTGTGCGGCCACCACCTCAGGATGCACTAGGTACAGCTTGATCTCTGGCGGACTGCGCGAGATGTCTGCCACTACCACTACAGGAATCTTGTCAAAGATGCGAATATTCTGCGAAATAGTCGTGGAAGGGTCCATCTCGGAGCGTTTTTTTTGAGAACGAGGGGTGCCACCATTCGGCTGCCCATCGAAGCCACCACCATTCTTGTTGCAGCGACGGCCCTTTCCAGTCGGAGTCGCATGCTCGTGGGAGCTAGATGCAATATCTGACGCAACAGGCGGCTTCTTGCCATTCCGCTTGTTCGAAGCACCCTCATCACCTTCGTCTGTCTCCCAACCATCGTTGTCACCATCCACATCTTCCACGACAATGGCCTCGGCTGGCGCGGAAGAAGCGGCCTTGCCACCAATCTCAAGCGCCCCAAAAGCATCCACAACCCCATCAACGCCAACCTTCCCATTCTTACCCTCTCCACGCCAGTAGACAGTCAAGACCTTTTTATCCTTCTCAAATGCACATCCTAACATCCCTTCACCATCTTCAATCCACACGCGCTTCTCAAGCCCGTACCGCTCCACAATCACATCAAAGCTCCGATCCATCACGCGGTATACAAGCGCCTCCGCAACCACCCCACGCACGCACTTGCCCCCAAACACACGCTCGAGGCCGGTGAGAGGGATTCCATCAGTGGGGTTCGACGCCAGCGTGTTGAGGTATACGCTGAGATAAAGGCGCTGACTCGCGTCCTGCGCGTCCTTGCTGCTGAACTTGCGTTCATTGCACGTGCGGGCAAACACGCCAACGTCTCCCATGCTGTGCGGTTCAATCGCCAAGAATGGGGCGCCGGCTCCTGCAGCTTGTTGCACCGCTTCGGCTTCCAAGGCCGCCTGAAGCTGCCTGTGTACCACCAGGTCGCAGTAGCGCCGAATGGGGCTAGTAAAGTGCGTGTATAGAGGCACGTTCAGAGCATAATGTATCCACTGAGACACCTGAAGCAGTCCTGTGCAAAAGTACTTGGCACGTTGCATAGGTTTGATGGCCAGTTGCCGCAACACATCTTCCACTTCAGGCTTCTCAATCTCATTGAAGGAAGCCTGAAAAGTCTGACTCGTTGAGGCATCCATGGGGTATCCAATCTCACTGGCGAATTCCAAAAACTGCTTCAAGGGGCGCGGCTTGGGCGGCTCGTGGCGACGGAGCATCGCACTCTCTGGGAACACATCGCTTATCTTTTTGGCAACAGCCATGTTGGCCATGAGCATGAACTGCATTTCAGAAAGAGAGAAGTAGTTAGATTTGCTTTCAGCAGTACTTTTGAAACGTGATGACGCACCTCTTCAATCATACGATTAGAATCCTTCAGCTCATACACACCCGTATGAATCGGATTCCCAGACCCGTCCAACGAAAACCAGAGCTTGAATGAATTGATACTCAACGCACCACCTTCATACCTCCGCTCCCGCATCTTCACGCTCATCCCATACAGCAAAAGAGTGTCCGCCCGAATCTGTTCCAGGGTGTGCTCCCCATCCAACTGTACGGGCGGAAGGCCCTCCCATCCCTTCCCTTCAATCAGCGCTTGAGCGTGGTCATAGCTGAGCTTGGCACACGACCGAATCACAGACTTGCCAAACCAAGGCTCACGCAGAAGCACCGCATTCTTGTCCAAGATCCATGTTACAGAGAAAGCGAGGCGTTCGACGCCCGGGTTGAGACTGCAGAGTTCTTCGCAGAGGAGGCGTGGGAGCATCGGGATTGCCTGAAGCATTCATCAGCTCTCTGCACGCTGACACTGCGGGCAACAAACCTTTTGAATCAAATAAACAGTAGTACTCCGATTCTGCGCCTCAGCATCCAATGCAGTCCCCGCCCTGACAAAATGCGACACATCCGCAATGTGCACGCCAACTTCAAACGTACCATCCGGCAGTGGCACAACACTCAGTGCATCGTCCAAATCCCGTGCAGTCAGCGGATCAATCGAAAACACGCGCACGTTGCGAAAATCCCGGCGAACCGCATACTCCGATTCTGGAATACTCCACGGCTGAAACACAACATCATTTAATAAGTAAATCAAGACAATCCCGTAAACAGAAAAACAGAACGTACCGTGGGCGGCAAGCACGTCAGTACCTCCTCTGCAAAGTCACTCCATGTGATTCCATTCTCAAGCAGCAGGCTTTCCGTCTCAACAGGAATTTCACCCATGAGGCCCATCATACCGCCGACCTTGCCGTATGGATACTGACAGTGTGCAGGCCACTTGGTGATGCTGAGGCGCCACAATGTTGTGGGGAAGTTGTACGGCTCCTTCAGAAACTCAAGTGGCACGTGTTCGACGGGGACCACAACAAAGGGAACGCGTTGGTCGTGCTAGAAAGACTGATCGTAAGCCGCAAAACGCAGTGAATAAAAACCCGACAGAACAGGTACCGGACGGAACCAGATCGTGTTGATACTACTGTCCACAGGGAGGCCAGGCGTCACACGGGAGGGTCCCTTCGAGCTCGGATTGTCCACGTGAAGGGTGCCAATCACCATGTGCGCTTCTTTTTTGTCCTTGATGAAAACAACCTTGCCATATATGCGCACCTCTACAAATTCAGGTCGCCTTTTAAAGACGTGCGTAGAATGAAATCAGCCCACCTTTGAGAACATCATCTTCCTCCTCAATCGCAACACGCCCAGCATCCTCCTCCAACACAACCTGGTTCGCACATTGCATTAGCACACACTCGTAAAACTCATGTAAGTCTTTAACAGACAAACCTTGCGCCTGCGTTCTCCCTCCATCTCTTTTTTTCTGAGACCCTCCCCTTCCTCCCGCTTCAGCTCTCGCTCCAGCTCTTCCCCTGACAAGATCTGCACGACGACAACGTCTCCGTCAAAGGCGCGGTTGCGCTTGTACTTGCCGGGGATGTATACGTCGTCTGGGAGCCCCTCCACAGTGACATACGCGTCAAAGAAGCTGCGACGGTTAATACGTAGCGGGCCCTCTAGTAGCGTCTTGTTGGTAAGACCCTCCATCGCGCTCTGCAGCGACATGTATCTACCATTTCAAGAAGGATTGTGGGCGTGAGTGCATCAGAACACGCAACGCCAGATGCAAACACAGCAGGGCCTATACTCAACTCCTCAAACACGTTCGCGCGTCCCACCGCATTCCCGCGTCCATTCGGCGAGCCCCTCGCACCTGCCCCACCAAATCGTTGCGGAGTGCCCCCGCCCATCGCAGACCCGGCTGGCGAGCTGGGATGCCGCGGCTCAAAGAGCCGCTTCCCATGCACACCACCAGCGCCGCCGCCCGCGCGCCAATTGGGTTCATTCGGACCACTACCGCCGCTCTCGCCCAAAGGCGAATCCCGCGCTACATAGGCACCCTCCCGTCCGGTACCACGGCCCCCGCCACGTCCACCGCGCGCGCCACCGGCGTTGCGAAGAGGTGTACCGCCGCTCAGGGAGCGATCAGAAGGGGTGGGCGGTGCAGGCGTGCTCGAGAGGTGTTGCAGGAAGGCGGCCGCATCCCCCGCTGCCACGCGGGAGACGGCGGCCTCGCCAACGGCGCCCCCCGTGGTATTAGAAGGGTCGCGGCGTGTATTTTTATGGTTGCTGCGTCCGCCGCGTTTATCTGTTGATGGGGGTGGTGGCTCGCTCATGGTGGAGTCTTCAAAGTTGAATTTGAAAGATGTGGAGGAGAAGGAAGGTTCAGCGGGGTTGAGAGTGGAGGAGGAGGATTGTGCTGGAGTGCCTGTCGGTGCGAGGGTTTCCGCGTTCTTAGATTGACGCTTGCTTGGTTTGTTCAGGGCTGCGGAAGGAGCGCCTGCATTGCTGGTGGCAGGTTGAGTTGGGTTGGAGCCCTGAACAGTGAGATCGACACTCGCGGAGGAATCTTGTCGCGCTGTCGCTGGTTGGGCAGCCTTTTTCTTCTTTGGGTTGGGAGTACGTTGACCATGTTGCCCTTGTTGCACCAGGGTGGATAGAGTAGCAAACTCTTGATTTGCAGTTTTTGATACGAGCGATGGTGTCTGTGGTGGCTGAAGCGGTTGCTGTGGCTGATGCTGTGGCGCGGTGCCTGATGACTTGTTTTTCTTTGCTGTGCCCTTCTGATTTGGTACAGCTGAATTGGTTGTGGCAGTGACAGCCAGTGCGGTGGGTACGGGAGAGGAAAGGGCGTGGACAAAGAGAGACGCGTTCATGGCGGATGTGGAGGGGGCAGATTGTTGATTTGCTTGGATCGAGGTTTTTGGGGGACGTGGAGTCCAGGTGACTTTGAATTCGTTACTCGTATTGTTTTGGACATTACTGCTGTTATTATGGTAACTCTGCTGCTGGCTGGCGGTCTGTGGTTGTGGCGGGGTCTGGTGTTCGGTGTAGGCAGCTTTACCACTGCGACCGCCACTTCGCCCGCCACCTCGACCACCTCCTCGCGCACCACCGCCTCGTGCAGCACTGCCACCACGACCATTGAATTGGCTGTAGTTGTCATTGTAGTTGAAGTGCGATGATGTTGGTGGATGCGCGGGTGACGCGGACACGAGCGCGGCAAAGTCAATAACCTCCTCTTGGCTTGCACCGTCACTCATTGGTTAGATGCTTGAGTGAGGGAATGAAGGGAAGGAAGGGTTGAAGGGAGGTGTTGGGTGGATGTACTTCGTGGTGGTGGTTGCAAGATACTTTTTGTCCGCAAGGATAAGAGAACCAAGCACGGGAATAAAATAATGGGCCCAAAACGGAAAGCTGCGCCGACGAGCACCGCGTCGACCAGCACCACCCGCAGCTCGCGCTCCAAGAGTGCGGCTGCATCCGCGGCTGTGTCGACCCCTGCTTCCTCGTCCGCTGCCTCGTCCGCTGCTGCGACGCATGCGAAGGCAAAGGCAAAGCCGAGTGCGAAGACGACGGGGGCGAATGCACTGAAGCGGGTCCGGAAGGAGGAGGACAACGAGTACGAGGAGGCGGCGGCCATGGCGGTCGCGGATCCTGGAAAGACAACGACCCATCCAGTCGCATCAAAGCGCGCCCGGGCATCCAGCAAAAACACATCCTCTTCCGCGTTAACTGCAAACCAAATCCCAAACCCAACTTCAAACTCAAAACGAACTACAATCGATTCCAGCTTCTCAGCCCTCGTCTGCGCCGCCTGGTTCGACTCCTTTGCTTCAAGTCAGGATCTCAACAATCAGAAGCAACAACTACAACAATCACAACCCTCCGACGAAATGGACATTGAAGGAATTCTGCGATTCTGTGATAACGCAAGCCTCGATGCAAGCGGGGTGCGTCCCCGTTGTCTCACTGTCTCCCCCCAAACACTACCTTCAACAACCATCGTTAACAGCCCGTCGTCCTCGCGCTCGCATATCATCTCAAGGCTCAGCAGATGGGTGTATTCACTCGCGCTGAATGGCTCAACGGAATGCAACAGCTCGAGTACGTGACTATGCCAACCAAAACACGTTCAATCAAACACTGATCTCGATCCCTACCTCGCTCAACATTTATCCAAATATTAGCGTCGACTCCACTGAAAAGCTTGCGCGCAAACTGCCCACCCTCGAACGCGTCTTTGCAGACGCTCTCCAATGCAAGGAGCTCTACAAGTGGGCCTTCAATTTTGCTAAGGAAAGCCCTGAAAAAAAGTACATTGACGTCGAGATTGGTTCGTGCCGAGAATTTTTCATGCCCCACTTTCAATCATAACCACTCGAATTACATTGCAGCAAAAGGACTCTGGCGCCTCATTCTGCGCGACACGACGCAGTACCGGCACGTGGACGAGTTCCTGGCTTACCTCGACGACGAGGCCGCGGACGACGTAAAGGTTATCAACAAGGACCAGTGGATGAGTTTCTACGACTTTTGCAGCAGCGTACGTGCGGATCTGAGCAACTATGATGAGAGCAGTGCGTGGCCAGTCATACTGGACGAGTATGTGGAGTGGGTGCGGGAACAATAGAAGTTCTCTTCCTCTATTTTGTTCGACTGCCAAACTGGTGTCTGTTTAGGTGTGATGACTGATGGGAAGGAGGTGCTTTCTATTGCGACAATATGAAAGTAAAGGCATGCAAGCAGCGCGCGCACGAATGTTCAGTTATAATGCAAGGCCTGGGATGCTGCAGCATGCTAGATTCCAAAATATCCAGTTCAGTGCGGTACATGCATAACAATTTTAAAGTCATGCAGTTGCATGCGAGCGGCGTCTAAATAGATCACTCTAACAAGTTTGAGCCTCAGTTCTGGCTCAACCCTCACTGAGGAGAATTGTCTGAACAGTGCACAAACAAAAAGCCTCCTGGCACCCGATTCATACCCTATTGAGAGCGCACCTTCGAATTCAAACCATTAACTGCCAAAGATGTCCATGGCGAGGGCGCAAGCCGCTTCGCTTGGTGGAATGGGCTGCCGGATACCAGGTCGCTGCCATTCACCCAACTCGGAATCGAAGCCAAAACCCATTAAAGCCTACATCACAGATAAAGGCGTTGAAGACGAACTATACGAGCTCAAAAGCGAGAACATGTCCTTGAAGAAGAAGCTGCATTTGCAGGACGACCGAGCTAAGAAGTGAGCCTGCTACTTGACTCATTCACTCTCCGCCAGCACCCCAATCAACGCACCGATGACAGACTCACGACCAAAGTGCAGCGACTTAGTGAGGACTTAATGCGTAATAAGGAAATCATGGCTGGCGGCGGTGACGGTGAATTGGGCAAAGCGGGGGCGCGGGCCAAGCCAATCAAAGGTGCGAAAAGCAGTCCGCGTTATATCGCGTCAACCCTGCAACTCACATTGGAAACAAAACTTATATATGAAAAACAACCACAAACACGTCCAGGCGAATTCCGCAATATTGAAGAGGCGTATGATCTGATTGAGGACCTGCGTGGACAGGTGAAGGACCTCTCCAAGCAACATACGGTTGCGCGCAATAAGGTAACTGTTTATGCCCACGGCCAAAGAAACCAAACTGATCACGGTGGATGTGTTATCTGGACAGATGCAATACTTTCGCACCTTGCACGAAGCCGAGACACGACGCCGCACTCCCTACGACCATATCCCACCCCGAATACAAGGCGTGAGTTTAGAATCCTCCCAAAACACCACCGTCTGATATCATTCTCTCATGGTATTTGTTCGCTTCACTCGCACAGTCATCACCCAAGAAGCGTCTACAACAGGGCCTGACGGTGCACCTTAAGGGCGGTAGCGTCAAGACCTCGCGCGCAGCGTCCCCAGAGGCCCACGCGATTAATGCGTACGGGGGTAGCGTGACGCAGGAGGAACTGGAAAAACTGTTGCGTATTTCACTACCCTTGTAACCCCTAGAGGATAGCTTACTATTGGCGACGAAACACACACACGCATGCATAGTGAGGAAATGAATGGCATGCTACGGCTAAAACTGAGCGAATCGGACGGAGATATGGAGCGGCTAAAGCAAGAAGTCTCGCACGTATCAGGGATGCTGCAGAAGTGAGTGTGAACGCGGTGATGGCGGAGCCTCAAAATATTCCCGTTCTCACACACACACAAACACACACAAGGGAGAAGCAGCAGCACGATATTGACCGCGCGGCGCTGCAGCTCGAGCTTACGGATGCCCGCAAACACGAGCGCGACGTACGACGCGACCGAGACGCGCTTGACGAGCGGTTTCGAGCGCTCCTGGAGGCGCATCAGGAGGCACTGCGGGTATCGGACGAACTAAATGCGGATTTGAAGGAGGAGAGGCGGCGCGGGGTTGAGATGGAGCATGAGCTCAAGAAAGCACTTTCGGAGAATCAAGATAATGCAGAGGTGAGTGAGGATGATGTGAAGACAGGAAGCTTGCGAAAGTTATTCAGTGGTCCACCAAATACATTTCTGCAGCTGCACGAGATCATCAATGACCTTCGCGAGGAGAAACATTTGCTTGAGCAGGAGCAACAGAACCTTCTTTCGGCTCAGTTTGGGCGGGATCGCGAGGAAGAGTACCACAATGAAATCGAAGAGTTGCGGGGCAACCTTCGAAAGCATATTCAGGACCTAGCGCATCACTTGGACGAAAAGAGGTCGATTCATGAAGAAAATGAGGCATTGAAAGGTTCGTTAGGACAGTCTTAGGAGTATTAAATTGTAACCAATTGTATAGAGCATTTGCGCGAACTCAGAGACGAGAAGCAAGAGGGAGATCGCAACATGTTCGATATCCAGCAAGAGCTTGACGAATTGCGTGAAAAGATGAACTTCTTTTGTAAAAATGGAGAGGTTGATTTATCCGAAATTGAAGAAGCTCTGTCGATAGTAAGGTTGCGGCGAGAGCGGGGAATCTCAATTGACTTTTTAATGGAAGCAGAGGAGCTATATGCCGTGAGTGCTTCGCCCCTTTCAATCGTGACATTAGCTAACTCCATCACAAGGACAAAGAAGTTCTTCAAGATCTCCGAGTCCAATATGCCGACTGCATTCATGAGCTTGAAAAAGTTCGCAAGCTACTGTACCTTCAAGAACACATCAACAAAGACTACAAGCTGGAGTGTGAAGAACTGAACCGTAAAGTAGAGGCTCTCAAAAACGGATATGGTGCGTGGATTTCTTTTCTTCCGACAACGTTGACAGAGTTCCCGGACAGAATTGAGACTTGAAGAAGACTCACGGTTGCTCGACTTACGAGCCAACAAGATCGCCCATTTGGAGGGTCAGCTCAAAAGCATTGTTTATGGTACCACAAAAGTTCCCGGAGAGCTTGAAAAGACTGACACAGAAGATGACGACCTCGTCGAGCTCGCAACTGGTTTGTTCAACTGTCTTTCACACAAAAAAGCCCACCCGCTTACGAATTTATTTAGGTCAAAACCTTATCGAAATTCACATTGAATCCGCACTCATTAGTGATGACGGTTTGTATCATATTCGCAAAAATGGATTTGACATGGAGGATTCTTCCAAACTCACTACCTTCATTCACTACGACTTTTTCGAGTTCGAAACACAAGTGTCCCCTATGGGAATAGGTCAAAGACCTGTTTATAACTGCACTTCAAAATTTAAAGTATACACGGATGACTTCTTCTTACAGTACCTGCAGTCCAAGAACACAGTATTTTATCTTGCATTGTCAAATGGTCTTGATAGCTTCACCATTGCAACTTGCTCCGTTATCATGAAGGAACTGACAGACCCAGATCGGACCGACAGACTTCGATACTATGCGGACTTGATCAGCACCCATGATGGAAGGGCCATCATCGGAAAAGTGGACTTTGGATTGAGGGTGCGGCTACCTATGGCGCAGGCCATTCGGTCATTCAAGGAGCGAACGGTTGCTTTGAACCTGCTCACTGTATCTGACAAGGAAGTTTCGAGCCGGAGATTCCGGCCGAGAGCAGATACAAACGACCTTGTGATTCGCATCATCAACTGCAAAAATCTGCGGAAACCGCCAGGCAGGAGCCCCGCTGTCTTTGCTAGCTTCCAATTCTACATTCACGAAAGCATCGTCACGGACACGGTCGTCAACAGCACGAGCCCGTTGTTCAACTTTTTGAGAATCTTGCCGCTTCCGATGACATCTGACTTGGATCGCTATCTTCGCACTGCTTTCATGACAATTGTCGTGCTTGATGACAACGATGGAATCGATGATTTTGAATATGGTTCTTGCACTGTACCATTACTACCTCTTGCTCTCGGGGAAAAAATTTATGAAGAGTACTTTTTGAGTGATGGATATGGTTCTGACAAGAGCAAGATAACATTGAGCTTCGAATGGTCAAAGCCTTACAAACTCAACGTAGTTCCATTGATTTCGCAACTTGACGACCAGATTCGATCGTCTTCTGGACGTTCGCATAAGGCCGCGCACAGTCAGGATGATGATGAAACTGAAAGTCACGACACAAGCCGACACGAACGGGCCAGATCTGACAGGGGCTCCGAAGATATGGACAAGTACCATGAATTGAATGTAGACAAACTTGGTCAACGAAGTAGACATGACTCGACTGAAAGCTCAAGACGCACAACCACAACAGAAATACCGTCCACAAATGACCGTATCTCCACAACGTCTGTCACAACTTCCACCACAGATTTGAGGCAAAAGAGTCGCTCCGATCCAGCACTATCAACCATTGATGAACATGAGAACGGGCACCGGTCTCGGGACAGTGAACAATCCGATGAGGAACAACGAGAAAAGGAAGAAAATGAACGAGACAGAAAATCGAGCAAATATTCACTCTCGAACAAAAGGTCCTCAAAAGAGTTAGCGCTCTCCTCGAAGGGGACGTCACATGAGTCTATTCTTTCAAAATACAGCAAACATGAAGAAGACGATGAAAAGCGTGACAAAGAAAATGGAAGACCCTCTTCTCCTAAATCCAAGTCGCTGGAAGATGTGAAGCGAAGCAAAAAAATAGCGGATCCAAGAAAAAAAACTTCGCACAAATCGCTTGATCACCTCGGCGAGCGTAAGTTGAGTAAAGATTCCCATGAATCCCTGAAACCGGGTGAAAATGGAAGGGATCAGGAAGATTTGGGCACTCGAAAGTCCTCACACCCGTCAGTCAAGCAAGAGGCAGGTTCCCACAAGTCATCACATACATCTGTAAAAGAGAAGACTAACAAGAACAAAGAAGATTTGGGCTCTCGGAAATCTTCACATAAGTCTTTGAACGGCGAAAAAAAGAAAAGTGACGGTTTGGGATCGAGAAAGTCGTCACACAAGTCTGTGAAAGAAGATGAAGATGAATCTGAAAAGAAATCCTCTCGCGAGGCGTCAAAGAACAGTCTCAAAAAGAGCTCTGACTCTGTTCATAACCATCATAAAAGCAAGGACAGTGTGAAGAAAAGCCAAGATTCCTTGAAAAAAAGCAAGGAGCATTTGAGCAGCTCTGATGGATCTACTGGATCAGATTCGGACGGAGAATCACATTCAACTTCAGGTTCTGGTGTATCAGCCACGAGTGACGCGGAATCTGCCAAAAATAAGACTGATGAATCAGGCAAAACAGGTGACGACACGACCTCTGAAGTATCTGAATCTGCTAGTTCCAGTATCAAATCAGACACCAGCAAGCAGTCTTCTCCACTTAGCAAAACTTCGTCGGCGAGCAGCAAATCGAAATCCTCGGAAAACCGTTCGGAAGAAGAGGATTCCGAGCTTTCAGACTCTGGAACAGCTACTCCAAAATACCACAGAAGCTCTGAAGAAACTGTTCAGAGGTGATTAAATTAAAGCGAACACAGGATGGGGGAAAAATTCTAAATACACCACAACAGTCACATTCGAGATTCCGAATCTAAATCTTCATCCAATGAATCAGGATCAAAAAATGCTGAATCAGATTCTGGAACCAAAGAGTTAAAGTCTGAATCTGGATCAAAAGATTCCGAAACTGGATCCAGAAAATCGTTATCACAATCGGGATCTAGGTCAAATAACACGTCAAACGAATCCTTTCACAGTGCGAATGTGAGCCTTACAAGCAAATTATCATCCGAAAGTGATAGTTCTAGTACTGTGAGAGCAGGAAGACGCGGAGAGCAAAAAGAATTAGGATCGCACGACTCATTTGAGCAATCTTCAGATCATCGGACAAGTTCGTCATCAATACTGAGTAAGGTCGACCGCAATTTATATGGCCATTCCGAAGAGGAAGAGGAAACATCGAAGGAAACCACAACATCGTCGGCAACTCAAAAGGAGAGTGACAGTTCGCGGCGGTCTCGAGATAGAACAGATGAGGAAGAAGAATCAAACACGGATGACATTCACTTTACAAGTGATGACACACACAGAAGGAGTGACAGTGAAACTTCCAATAGCCACGACGGTCCTTCCAACTTTTTCAAGTTGCAAATTGATAAGGTCTTATTTAAAACTTCATCACCAAAAACTATGAGATTATTGGAATCAGTTTATCAGTTCTTTGTCAGTTTCGAGTTTCTAAACTGTCCTGCTGAAGAGTTGGAGACTCATTCAGTGGAACGGAATGACACTGGCTCTCATTCCTTGAACTTTTCAAAGAGTGAGTCGAGTTTAATGCACTCGTGATATCTTACGGTTTTGCTCAGAATTCCCTATGCATCCTTTCAAGGATGAACGCAATCGCTTTGCTTTGACTCGCAAACTAAACTCTAGGGACAAACGAGATGCAACCATATTATTTACCATTGTGTCTGAGCCAACAGAAGAATCAGAAGCGGATGCAGAGTGTGAAGATATTGCATACGCCAAATTGGACTTGATGGAGGTTGCGCATGAAGGAAAAGATTCCGTGAGGCGTGAGTTGCAAATATGGGATCCCAATGGTGACATTCTGATGGGAACTATGGTGATACATTTAAAAGGGTGTTCTATTCTTTCAGAATGTTTGAATGATTAGTAATCAACAAATTTCGGTAACTAAATCATGGGAGATATCAGAGAACATTGTTCAAACCTTCCATAAAGTATGTTCACCAGATCCATAAATCAGACAGCAAGCATCGGAAAGAAAAGCGAAATCCAGTTCAACTCATCTACCCATTCTCATTTTTTGTCATTGGAAGACGCTGCGGACGACTGACCACCATGTTTGTGGAATGAGTCAAGAGCTCCCGCCTTCAAAAGCCTGTCACCAGCTCCTTCCTTTTTCAGAGAGTCAATAAGTCTGTTGATTAAAACATAAAAATACTGCCATCTGCGTGGAAAAGGCAAAATGGGCACTCACGCTTCAAAACGGTCGTCAAAGTCCTTTTCAGCACGTTCCTCGTCAGCAGTGGCAGGGGTGTGCAGGCGGTTAAGAGAAAGCGACTTGATAACCTTGTCCACGCGACGGCAACTGTCAACATTGTTGAACATGACGGAGATAACATCGTAGATTGCGAGTTGGATCGCAATGTTTTCGTGCTGATTTGAGCTGAAAGTGAGAAGGGGCGCGACGACAAGGTTGAAATTCAGCTTACCACAACTTGAGTTATCGCCGAAGTCGGAATACTCTGACCTTCGTTGAGACTCTGGCAGAGCTGGAGGAGAGAGTTATTTGCCATAAGGTGGCTGGTGAGTTCCGTGAGCTTCTTGATCTATGAGAGCAATTCTGAGTTTTCACACATGCATCATAGTACGGACACTTCACCTTGATTTGGTCACGCTCACGGTCTGCAACAAGGTCACGAACAATGTCAGCCTTCTCCATCTTGTCCTGCATCTTGCTTCGGGCATCCGAGGATCCGCGATCCTTGGACTGTCCGCCGTAGCCGCGATTTCTGGACAGGTACGAGGCGTAGTCAGCATCGTCTTGGGCAAATCTGACACCGCCTTGGCGCGATTGCTGCTGTGGGAAACGTGATTGGAAACGGTCCTATGGCAAGCGTGAGAAAAGAATGGAAGTGGGATGGGAGAAATGTGCGGCTGTGGTTCATGGAGAAGGGAGGTTGATGCCTAGTGGTAGGAGGGAGTCAGGCTATCTCAACTGGTTCGGTTTCGTCGAGGAGGCTGCGGACAAAATTGGAGAAGTCCATTGTTTCTCGTGTTGTGAGGTTGAGATTTGGATTGCCGAAAGGCCTGAGGGGCAGGATCTTATACCTGGGGTTTCAGGGTGCTTGGTCGTGTGAAGTTCGCGCTCCTGTTTTGTTGTGATTTTCGGACAGGGGCCGACCCTTGCGACCAAGCGTTCGCTACAAACGACAAACCAAAAAAGTGTCCATATTTATTCTATCAGTGGGAAGCTTCTTCATCCTCGGCTTGCGGGATTTTCTCAAACCACTTTCCAAGAAACTCGAAGAATGCGAATTGGCTTGGCGTGCTACCGTACTGGTACACAAATCGAGAAGCCAAGTAGCATCCAAAAATGGCCTTGACATAAGGCTCAGGCACACGCGACAAGAGCGTGTCGAGACCAAGCTTGTCAAGCAACAACTTGGGGAACGCCTCTTCCAAAATAAGACGACGCAGCGGCACATTGTCCCACAGTGTGGTGGTCTGCAACTCTTCGTTCAGCTTTACAATACCCAAACTGAGCTGGTCGCTCAACACGGAGCGCGGGACCTTAGTCTTTTCGCCTTCGCGCCAGAGCGCTTCAAACTCGAGGCGTGCTGCGCTCTCAATAAACTCTTGCACAGACTTGACGTACGCGGCGTAGAACTCCGGAATCACTCCGTCCTTTACGGTCATGTGTTCCTTGAACTCCTCGTCGTTGAAGGCCAAGGCAGCAAGAACCTCAAGAGAGGAGGAGGTCACGCCGCCCTTGTTTGCAGACGCATCCTTGAAGAGAATGACGCCAGCGGCTTCGAGCTTGAGGCGTGCTTCCTGGGTGATGAAAAGGTTGGCGCCCTCAACAATGTATTTAAAGCGGGCCGTTCCGTCAGCCTTGAGGAGCATTTGCACATTGCTGATATCAATGGCTTCGGGGCGACCTCCGCATGGTACAAACAGGTCGGCCGACGCGAGAGGGTTGAGATGGAATTCGTTGCGGAACTTGAGGCCGGAATGGATAACGGTGCCATCCGGAAGCTTGATGTTGCTCTCGTCCACAAGGATTCGGAATCCATCCTTAGACAGTTTCGCCGCGTCAAAATGGTTCACCATCTTCCGCTCCGTGGCCAGACGGGCCAACTCGGATCGCTCAATGCCAACGGGGTCGTACAAGACACCGGAACCGTCCACGACGGCGATCGCCTTGTCCGATGAAATCAAAATCTCGTTGGAACCCAAATCACCATCGGGACCGCCCGTCTGCATCTTTGTGATGCTGGACTCCTTGAGGCCCAGCTTCTCGTAGATTCCAAGTACATACTGGTGCACTGACCGAGTGGTCATACCGTAGGTGTCGTGTGGGATGCCGCCCATCGACTGAGACTTGCCCGTGGTGAAGGCCTTCCAGAAGCTGGCGCCACGGTGGCGAGCGTGAAGGGAGGCCCAGTCCATATAATCGGCCGTTCCCTCGTCGGGTCCGAAAAAGAGTATCTCGGGCTTCCCGTATTTGTCGACAATCTGCTCCTTGATGCCTGGGGTCTTGCCAGGAATCACAAGATCCAAAATAGCGTCCACGAATTTCTGGAAAGCGAACTTCGGATTCTCCTGTTGGTCCGCGTCCAGCAAAATGGTTCCCTTGGAACCTCCCTCGGGAATATCCTGTGTTTAAAATTCAATCGAATAAAGAAGGGGCCTTGCTACGTCGAAAATATGAAGAAACTCACCTTGTTCTTGCGTTGTTGCGTGTTGGCAAGACCATAGTTCTCGTCAAACAAGCTTCTCAAGTTGATCGAGTATGCCTCCGCATTGCGTGACTTCACGATACGGATACCGCCACGGGCAATGTCGCGGAAACGTAGGTGGAAGCCGCGGAACTCAGAGCCAACGACGAAGAACATGCCAAAGAGAGGAGTCGAGTACTCGACCTCCGGGAGAAATTTGGGATCCATGCGAAAGGACAATGCAATCTTAGTTGGCTGGTAGAAGTTGGTCTTGAGCACGTGTTGGTTGAAGGTTACGAAAGACTCAAAGATCTAAAATTTTCAACATGTTAGCTGCCTCACAGAGACGGCACAGCATGAATTGTTTACCATGCCTTCCTGGCTGTTAGCAACCGTCTTCCGAATGTGGTCAAGAAGTTCGTCATGGTTGAGGACGGGGGTCACTTGGATGCGCTGGAAACTCAAAGATGGGTTCAGTGCGTTCTGCGCCGGGTTGATGTAGTGATCCATGGCAAAAGAGACGTAGCAGAGTTTGATCAACTCTGGGTACGTCTGAATGACCTCCAGGATGTACGCACGGGTGAAAGTGTCGCTGCGAAGGCGCTTCTTGAGCTTGGACAATACTTCGTTGGCCTCGCTTGCATTTTTTTTGTTCTTGGCCAGGACGGACTGAAGGCTCGAGTACTCTCCTCCGAGACGGTTCAGGAAGTGCTGGGCAAAGATCCAACAGGTGTAAGCGTACACAACTTCTTGCACAGACAGTTTGCCAGACTTGAAGAAAGGCTGGAGCGGGGTGACCGGGAGACAATAGAGAAGGGATGCCTCCTTCACAACCTGCTGGATGGAATGCTCTAGTGGCGGAGAGTTGGAGGTAGGCAGACGGTTCAAGTAAATTGACATGACAGTGACACCGTTGGCAAACTGTTCCACGTATTTACGCGTTGAAAATAATCCGTAGAAATGGTACAAGTCGGTCAACGCCGAGAAGAATTGCCGCGTGGTCTCATGCTTGTATCCCAAAATCAAACGCTTCTCCAAAGAGTGAGGCACATCTTGAACCTCAATCACGACGCCGGTACGGCTCAACACTTGCACGATGATTCTCTGGTACGAGATGAGGGTAACTTCGGTGGCATTTTCAATGAAATACGGGTCCGCAATTTCACGAATGTCAAACGAGTCTGACGTGGACTCTCCGGCACCAAGTGGAAAACTGCAGCGGCGCACAAAGTAGGAGCGCAAGTGTGTGGAAAAGGACGAAGAAGTGATGGCGCTTTGCGATCTGAAACTCTCCATCCGATAAGCCCCATTTGCGACACTGCTCTTGTTGAGGTAGGTGGCGTCGATTTTCTTTTCGTATCCTTGGCCAGAGTTTACTCCAGGGGTGGACGTCTGAATGAAAATGGCGCCGTCTTCCGTCTCGTGGGTCAAGTGGAAGTTAAGAAGAGACTCTTGCTTCACAAAAGCATCGATTTTGGCACTGTAGAGGGAGAGAATGTGCTTCGCAATGCTCTCCGGCGTTTCCAAGCGGAAGTAAAGATCGTCCATACCGAGGTTGCTTTGTTCACGTAATCAGTAAGGCATGGATTGACGAGTTGAAAGAAATCTGTAATCCGCGGTGAGGGGGGTGGAGAGGGGGAAGAAAGTATGCAAGTGCTCGGAAGGAAACGGGACAGTCTCGCCGAATGAAAAAAAATCACTCCCAGGAAAATTTCGACTTGAGCAATGACCAAGCCCGCGAGACGCCACATCATTGAGTTGTCAGTGCACCATCCACAGAAAAGTAGGACGAGGAACGACCGGTCATAGCAGCAGATCGCAAGTATGTGGAGAGGGACAGGGACTGATGAAACAAGCCGGGCAACACACCTGTAAAACCAGGTTACCTCGTGATCAACGAGCTCTTTGGGAATGAACCCATTACTTTGGATGAGGGCTGAGACTTGCTTCTGCTGCTCGTCCTTGCCCGGGAACTGCTTCGCGACAGAAGGTGTTACTTGAGTGACTGTGGTGGCAGGCTCGGCGGCAGCTGGAAGGACAGGATCGGATTCTTCCGAGGTAGGAGAGGAAATGAGAGATGCTCCAGCAGCGGCGGCGTTGTATACTTTGGTCAGGAGAGGACGAGGAACTGCAGGCTTGTTGGCGGTCGAGAGCCGGTTGTTGAATGGACCGTTGGCCGGATCACGTTGGCTTCCAGAGCCCAAACGGTTGAGGAATCTAGCGAAGGATCCTTGCGTCCGATCCATCGCAGGTAGATTGCTCTTGTCACTCATGTTTTGGAGTTTCCAGCAACTTTTTCTGCCACTTTTCTGGCGCAACACTTCGGAGAAATCCGGAAATGAGGCCACAACGCGTTGACTCAGTGTTTGGGTGCGCACACGGTTATTGCAATCTTTTTACGTCTCTTCGCATCTTGCGTGGACGACGCATACACGTGCATGGTGTGTTTGAAAACAAAGGAGCTGCGTAGTTTGGGGCGGTGGGATCAACGGAGCCCGTCTTTGGTTGTTTGCTCTCTCACGTGTGTTGCGGCAGTTCTGTCCTACTTCGTCAGAGACTGTGAGCTGCATTAAACCTCAGAAAACAATCTCAACCGGAACGGCACACGACGCAACAAAAGATGCGCAACATCACAGTCCTGTGCGGGTCATCGCATCCAGGTGCGTACGCGGAGGCATGATCCTGGGTGACCAGCCGTACGTCATGGCGCTAATGCGGCGGTGGTCTGTGTCCGTGACAGACCTGAGCGCAGACATCTGCAAGCGACTCGGTGTGCCGCCTGGCCGCGTGCTGCTCAAGAAGTTTGCGAACCAGGAAACGAACATCGAGATTGGCGAGAGCGTGCGTGGCGCTGAGGTCTTTATCATCCAGAGCGGGGTACGTGCAGTGACAACATGACACCCAACCACCAGATAAACAAACCAAAACCAAACCTCACCCAGTGTGGCAACGTCAACGATAACTTCATGGAGCTCCTCATCCTCATTGCAGCATGTCGCACAGCATCAGCAGTGTGTGTGTCCATCCCCTCCCTTACAAACTCGCGTCTCGCATTCACCCCCTTTTTTCATACAGCAAGATCACAGCCGTCATCCCCTCATTCCCCTATGCACGGCAGCCCGCTGCCGCTGACAGAAAAAGCGGAACTACTCTCTCGCGTCTTGGACCCGCCGACCTCGACCGGTCTGTGTCTTCTGAACGCGAGGCGATAGTTGTATGATCTTTTTCGCTTACTAACTCATTCCATCATCAGTTACAAGGAAATGTATGGTGGGCGCATCCCAATGACTCCTGAGCCAGAGACGCTTGCAAACTTGACTGGCGCCGTGCCTCTCAAACTTGCCCTCAAACAAGCCTCTGCACAGCAACCCCACGCGTCCGGCAAAACAGACGACATTGCAACTGGCGTCGGCATTGGCCTGTTTGACAAGGAAGCTCTCCAGGCCTCCTCGTCTCAAAGCCTCCCCCATGACTCTCTGGAGGACCCAACGAACCCCCTCAATCCGTTGAGTCCGCAAAAACAGCGCACCATCTCGTCGCGCACAGAGAGTATTCCTGCCCTCGATGGTGCCGCGAGCAACGCGCCCTTGACGCGCATCAGTACCATCAGTATCTCGCAGAGCAACATTGTTGTGACGCCTCTGTCAGTGCCAAAGGAAAAGCAACTGTCATCGGCGCTGATTTTCCCAACCCCCACGACGAGCAATGGCTCGTCGGCGCCGGAGGCCTCAGGGTACAAGCATTGGACCGCCAGGAGCGGTACTTTGATTGCTGATTTGCTCGTGACAGCCGGTGAGAGAAAAAAGCATACAACTAGTGGACGCGTGTGCTGAAGTAGATTTGAAATCCGCACAGGTGCCGACCACGTAATCACGATGGATTTGCACGACCCTCAGTTCCAAGGGTTCTTTGACATTCCGGTTTGCGTCATACTTGGAGTTCCTTTGTAGGTACATCTAGCACTCACGATTTCATTCTGCATACGCATTTCGGGCATGTGTAATCTTCTCTAGGTGGACAACCTGTACAGTCAGCCCCTGATTTTGAAATACATCAAGGAAAACATCAAGTACCAGAACGCGGTGATTGTATCTCCCGATGCCGGTGGTGCGAAGAGGTGAAGACCATTCATTTCCATGCCCAGAGCCCTCGCAGGTCCTCACATAGATTCAAAAATCAAAATACAGAGCGACACAAATCGCCGACAAACTCAGCATGGACTTTGCCCTGATTCACAAGGACCGTAAGAGACGTGCGGCGCCTCAGTCATCCATCAGCCGCTCCATGAGCAATATGGGTTTGAACAAGGACCCCACAACGCCTGTCGCGCCCGCCTTTGTTAGCGATATGATTATCGTCGGACATGTCAAAAACCGGGTGTGCATCTTGATTGGTATGCCCGATTTTACTGTTTTCTGCAGCCGCTATCACTCACACTAATTGGTACAAAACTTAACATGCTATGCTTTCATAGACGATTTGGCCGACACCTCCATCACTATCACGCAGGCGGCCAAGATTTTGCAGGCCAATGGGGCCACCAAAATCTACGCTATCATCACGCACGCCATTATGAGCGGAGACGCGATTGACCGCATCAACGAGTCGCCCATTGACGAGATTATTGTGAGCAACACGATCCCCCAGGACGAGCATATGAAGCGGTGCACCAAGATCAAGGTGTTTGATGTTGCTGATCTGTTTGCAGAGGCGATTCGTCGGATTCACAATGGGGAAAGCATTTCCTTCTTGTTTGAGAGTCTGTGATTGTCGCGGGCGGAGTCATCCGGACTGTGTGCTCGTGCATTTGTTTTTGGTGATGGGGATTGGTTGGGAAAGGGGCAGAATGCTTGGCCCTTGCGTGTGTTTACCGTATTTGTTGGATGGGTTCCTTCTTTGGTATTAACAGTTCGATACTCCTCGTCCCCTTCCCGTTCTACTATAATTTCTCGAAAATGGCGGTCAACGCACTTCAGCGACAATTCAAAGGTGCGCAACCGCTTTCTTGTCCTTGATCCCCGGTGACTGCGGTTGCATGCCTGGAGTGACGAGCGGCGAAGGGATTGGGAGGCAATCGGGCGTGACAAGGCGGGGCACAGCAGCACCTCAATCCGAAGAAGTGCCTCTACAGCACCATAGCTAATCCGTGCGAATTCGTAGAAATCCTCAAGAATCCCATTCCGGGCTTTCGGGTAACTAGCTCCTCAGTCTGTCTGCTAATGTGGGGCCGTTGCGACTATCGCTGCGCGACCAAGCCTAGGGTGCCACCGCCTCCGCGTAATGGCCTGGACCCGCAGCTCTCCGCTCAATTGCGCCTCATTGAACTTGGAAGGCAGCGGCTGACTCGCTCGCCCTTCATGAAACCAGGTTGAGCTCAAAGACGACAACATATTCGAGTGGCAGGTCGGCATCATCGGGCCCCTCGACACCGTGTACCAAAGTGGGTACTTCTTGGTGAGCGCACACTGGCCCGGGACGTTAAGGAGGCGCGTCGCTGAGCTGACAATGATTCCATCGCATTCCGAAACCATCCATTCCATCGCATCGAATCCCATCGCAGTCCACCATCAAATTCCCTGACGATTACCCTTTCAATCCACCCACATTCACCTTCAACAATGCATTCTTTCATCCCAATGTGTAAGGGCGTCCCCTCCCCCGCTTGTGGTTCAGCTGTTCCTGTCCTCAACTCCGGAGTCGCCATTCAAACATCAGATATCCCGACGGTCGCTTGTGCATTTCAATCCTGCATCCGCCTGGTGATGACCCCACATCTGGCGAAAAGGCAGAGGAGCGCTGGAATCCGACTCAGACAGTGGAATCCATCTTGCTGTCCATTGTGAGCCTGCTGAATGACCCGAATGTATCGAGTCCTGCAAACGTGGACGCGGGGGTAAGATCATCTTGTCTGTGGCAGTCGCCCCCGACCCCCTTCCTGATGGATATGTTGTCAGGTCCTCTTCCGAAACGACCGTAAAGCCTACGATGCCAAAGTAAAGGAGCAGGTGGAAAGGTCGAAAAAAGATATTCCTGCAGATTTAGAAATGCCTAAATCAGGTTTGCACCTTATCTCTTTGTGTTTTGCTTTTAACAATTATTACTTTTTGGACAGCCGCGGACCTTGTCGCCAAGAAACCAGTAGTGCATCATGACGAAGATGATTCCTTTTGGTACGAGGAAGAAGAGGAAGAGGATTTTGATGGTGAGTGTTTCTCAGTTTAAGTTGGGAGGTTTCCTCATTCAAATCTTTGCAGAAATGGACGACGATGAAGATGAACCAGACGATGAAGAGTAATTAAATTTAGGGTTGTCGGTGCTGACTTGTGTGCTTCTTATAGTCTCTTTTTTTGGAGGAGAGAAATAAAGAGAAAACCGAATAGGGAACACCACTGTTCTCAAATAGAATCTTCTGCGAACCCTGTCCCGACTGGAGCAAGCAAAATCGTCCCATACTGATAGACCGGAATAATTTCCAACGCAGAACGACAGAAAAAATAAGGAGCTCTGACTGTTTTTGAGCTCACAAGAGAGTTGCGCTTTAGGGTGCGAACCCAGTGCCATCAAACAGCCATACCGATTCAACAGGAGCAATGCACAAAATCAAAACACCTACTACCTTGTAAATTTCGGACGTTCTATTACGTATCTTACCTAAATTGCTCCTAAAATGCTGGAGGATTCCCGTGTTTTCGAGTACACTGCTTAACCTCCTCATTACGATGATACCATTTTGTTCAGAATTCAAAAGCTTCACCTCATACACAGTTACTTCACAAAGCCCCTTGAATGATGAGAAGAATAACATTGCCATCCTTACAAACGCATTACGCGAACCCACCCACCAAACATGTAGGATTGAAAGAGAACTAAAGCGGCTTCGTGATTGCAATAGTTGCTTTGCCACACTTCACTTGACAGCTCCCCATGCAGCAATCAATGTGACGGAGAACCTCAGTCGCCATCGGCCTCATTACAAATCCGCAAACTGCTTCTACTCACCGTATGGTTGATCTGGTGCAAACTGCGCACCAAGTTTTGAAAGAAAAGGCCGGCCGCATCAAGTTTTTCGAACAGAAGTTTTTTTGGATTTCTGGCACACAGGTTCAAAGATTTGTCATCAAGTGGACCGAAATGAATTGTCTCGTTCATCACCGTTGGGATTGGGGGTAGGACCTTCACGGACCCACACCACTGCAGATGCCATTGCAAAGCTGAACGCTGCGACCAAGTAAAATGATATTTTCTAAGAAAGAGAAAGAAGAAAATCAAAAGAGGTAATTTAAGGCTTTCCAGACGAGGTCTGCTCTTTGGGTGGAAGCTGCTGAATGATCAATCGAACAAAGTAGGAGATGCAAGACAAACTGAGCAACGTCATGGTCCACACCAGGACCAACTCGTCCGCAAGGGCGCCGACAGGGGGGGCACCGGGCATTGTGTTACGGACACCCGGCATGGCGAAAAGCAACGCAATGGTCATTGCAAGAATGGGAGGCTCCACCTTCTTAGACAGGAAGTGGATGATCGAAGCCAAGATGGTTGCGGAGAGGGCGAGGCCCCACATGATGGACATAATGACAACGGCGAAGGTCTTGACGGTGGTGTTTCGTTCGGCGTAGACGAGCAGGTTGACAACCAGCTCGTTCTCGTCCTCCTGAATGAAGTATCCGGTCTTCCAACCGTTGGGAATGTTGTATGCAAGAAGTTGTACTGGAAGATCCGTGCGGTTCGGTCCGAAGAACGCCTTGACGGGTACGTTCGCAACGTAGTTGTCGGATGGGTAGAAGGCAAGGTCACCAGTGATGGCTGACGATCCAGATACAGGGTACAAGACGGCACCCTTGCCGTAAGTGAAGGTTTGGGTTCCAATCGTGACGTTCATACTGACGCCAACCTCGTAGTAGTTGTTCTGGCGAGGGTTGGGGTTTGCGAGGTCCTCGGCATGGCCGTCAGGAATAGCAAACTCTACACTGTACTTGAAAGTTTGGGCAACTGGGTCAAAAGCTTGCACGCTGAGGAGAAGCTCCATGTAAGTACTCAGGGGTTGCTTGGACAGAACACCGTATTCCTTGCGCTGGTTCGAGGTGTTGTTTGCCATCAGACCTGTCGCCAGGAGACCTCCAATGACTGACAGAACGACGATGGCAGTTATGACGCAGTAGCCAAAGAGGCGGGGGCGAGGGACGGAACTGAAACGAGACATCGGAGGCACACATCGTCGCTATTGACCCGACCCTACATTTATACATTTTTCGACGTGGCTGGCGCTTGATTGGACTGGAAAGGGGCTGGCGCACTCCCTTCAAACCAAATTTTTTGTCTCCGCCACTTCTAATTGAATCACTCCCAAAATGGCGGAAACAGAGAGGGGTAACAGGGGAATAGGTATGAAGAAATGGAGAAAAAGATCAATTTATTGTTGACCCGTCAAAGCTTTGACACCTTGCTCCCAATTTCTCCACCTGGAATCGACGCCAATACCCCTATCTTTGCATCCGCCTTCCCGGCCAAAAACTCCAAATAAACCTTCTTCGCTTCTTCCGCACCTCTTACTTCTTTAAACTGCATCCACTGATCCACGCGCGACAGCATTGCAAACCAAGATTTGAGCATACGCCGCTGCAATTCCTCCGGGCCCAGCTCTCTCGCGCGCACCTGGTACCACGCCGGCGCAAAGAACACTTCCGTTTCGACGGCGTCCCTCACCTTCGCCCCAGCGGCAGGCGGCTCATCCGGGTTAAAGTGCGCCATACCCACACCGACACTCTTGCGCACGGCTGCGGCGTTCCCGCCCGCAGAGGATGCGGCAAAGACGCGTCGGCGGATGGAAGTGTCGCCTGCAATGTCGACAAAAACGATGCCGTCACCCTTAGTGTGGCAAGCAAGTTGCGCCTCCAGATCAGAGTAGAGGACAATGTCAGTATAGACTCCGAGTCTGCGGGTCCAGGCTTGGTTGCCCTTGGAGGTGAGGCCGATGCAGCGAATGCCCTTGAGGTGGAGGAGGTGGGCGAGGCAGAAGGATGTTTTGGCGCTCGCACTACTGATGACGACGGTGGACGCACCAAATAGATTATTCTTCTCAAGGTAGTCTTGCAAGAGGAACGATGTCGACCACAGAGGACGGAACACGATGGTCGCGTTTTCGTAGCGTGGAAGGTAGAAGGGATCCGTTGCAGCGAAAATGTAACTATTGTAGGCCGCGTACTCAGCTGGAAGTTGTGGACGCGACACAATGAACCCGTTGTCCTGTGGAAGCGTGGAAACGCGAATTTGTAAGCAGGTGTGGTTTGTTGCGACCCAAGCGCGCTTCCCCGGATGCCCACCGTAATTGTATTCGGCACAAGATCACACGAAGATCCCGCTGGATAGTATCCATAGATTCGGGTTCCCACTAGCACTTTGCTGTGGTTGGAGTGGGTCACAGTCGCGTATCCCCAGACTGGCATGTGGATCGTCTTGTCCGGAGCACCGGTTGGGAAGAACTTGGCATAACCAAACCTAGTGCCTTCGCATGCCAACGCAACGTAGGTGATGTTGTTGGCGCTGACGCCGAAGCGGTCGATGCGCACGCGAACCTGTTTCGGGCCTTGTCACTCACGAAAGTCTTGCCAGGAAGGGACATTTACGCTACCGCGTTGATTTTGAGTGGCTCAGGCTCGTTGTCCGTCCATGCTACGGCTGCCGGGCGAGCACGAGAGATTTCCAAGAAGGGCATAACTCTTTTTTTGTGGGAGTTTCTGTTCAGCCTGAACACGCTCGTTTACTCTGTCTATCAAATCTTGACCTCATCCATGCCAAGCGACTGAGACCCTTTCCCGCTGCCATGTAATTCCCCTGTGCACAGTGGGCAGGTACAAACGAACCCGTAATTGAAACGAAAAAACTCCCTCCTCTCTGCAAGCGCATTCTCATCGCGTGCCGTTGCTAGATCGACAGGACCCGAGTAGCTGATGGATAGCTCGTCCCCGGCGTCAATATCCCTGTCTGCAATAACCTTGATCTCGTTGTCCTGATACCAGTCCACGCGCACATTGGGGAGGCAGGAATGATTGAGCATGGCTGCTGTGAGATAGACCGTGGTTCCCTCTACGGGGCTTGAAGCGCCGCGAGGTGTGAATGCAGCTGCAATTGAATTGAGGTTCAATCGCGTCATTTGATCCGCGTACCACTCCATCGTGAACATATCCCGCAGGCCCTTCCCCTGCAGCAGGACGCGGGCCATATGCTCGTACTCCTCCTTCCAAACCTCGGGCAGCGCATGCACGGGCTTCGCCTTTGCCTTCAGGAGCGGGGCAAACAAGTTGTATGAGTTTGCGAGGCTGCCCGTGGCGAGCAGATCGGCGAGCGAGAGGGACACGAGGCGCGTGACTAGGGCCGGGTAGGCGCCCTCGCGGCCGTTACTGTCGCGTAGGGCCGCCGCGTGGTGGGCATGGAGGGCGTCATAGCCAGGGAGGGTGTTGAGGCGCTCGATGCCACGCTTGAGGAGGGAACTCAAGGCGTCGCTGGGGGACGGTTTCGCGTGGAGGGTACAAAAGCCGGCTTCGGAGGCAGCCGAGGACGCGTGGGCCCAGCAGAGCGGACACCTTGCGGGCGCTGTCCCAGCCTTCGAAGCGCCGTCCCTCCGGATCAGCGACAGGAAGGGCCGCTCGGCAACGATGGGCTCGTTGCGCACGAACGCCTTCGCCGCAAAGACGCCCTTTCCAGCGTACGGAATCGGCGAGGGACCGACGCGGATGTTGGCCGCTCCGTTCGTCACAAGGCGGTGGTGCATCACCGACACTTGAGTGTGAGTGAGTGAGTGTGTGTGTGAGTGTGTGTTTTGTTTGTTTCTCTCTCTCCCTCTCTCTCTCTGCCGTGCACACGAATGGGGAAGCAGTTCGACGCCCTCGAGCCTCGCCACCGCGACTGGATCGCAAAGCAGAAGGTGTACTTCCTTGCCACCGCCTCCTTCAACCGCAACTCGCGCGTGAATGTCTCGCCGAAAGGATACGAGTCGCTGGTCGTCAAGGACAACAAGGCTTACCACTTGGATTTGACCGGGAGCGGCAGCGAGACCATCGCCCACGTCAATGAGAATGCGCGCATCACTGTCATGCTCTGTGCGTTTGAGGGACCACCCAACATCATGCGGCTGTGGTGCACAGCGCGCGTCGTGTTGGCGAAACATTCCCACAACGACCAAGACAACCCCGAATACCAGCAACTGTATAGCGAGCTGTATCCGCACTGGTCCGATCAGGAGAATGGCCGCGGACTGCGCGCCATCATTGTCATGGACATCTTCCAGGTGTGCGTCAGCTTATGACATATCCAATTCTGATCGCACGCTGGACAGGTTGGCACTAGCTGCGGATACGGGGTGCCCTACTTTGATTACGTGAAGCCACGCTCCACACTCGTTGATTATTTTCAGAAAAAGAGCCAGGACGAGGTCGTGGAGTACTGGAAAACGCGCAACCCACTCTCGCTGGATGGCATTCCCTCGATTGGAACGCGTGACTTTGACAAGAAGAAAGCTCGTTGGTTCGCTTCCGGTGGCGTGGCCGGCTACGTTGTCTTTGGGGCTGCCATGCTGGGGATTGGAGTCTTTGTGGGGACTCGAGTTGCCAAGATGCAGTTATGAATGAAATGAAGCTGGGGGATAGAGACTGACCTCTACTATTTTGTTACTATTTCTGTGTTTGCGCCTTTGTTGTTCCAGTGCAGAAGCGAGAACACCAATCAGAACAGGTTGTCCGAGAAGTGACCATGGACAGCGCCCGAAGCCAGCGTCTCGCGTCCCTTCAGCGGGAGCGGCTGCTGTTTGGCAGCAGCGTGCACGGCAGCAATAGCACGACGAGCCCAGCCTCGGCTTACTTTGAGAGCCGAGGTTTTGACGGTGGTGGCGGCAGCGAGGGTACTGTGGCTCACCAGACCAACAATAACAACAACAGCAACAATCGCAGCAGCCACGCGGACGAGACCTTCACGGGACGTCTGCTCGTTGGTCGCGACGGACGACATGTCTTTGTCGAGGATCACTCGCTCTCGCCTGCCCCTGTCCCTGCCCCTCAACCGCCAACGCACCAACAGCAACTCTCCCCAAACTACGCAAACAGCTATCCCCACCAAACAAGCCACGTCAATGCAAAACTATACCCTGAATATCACCACGCGCGGCCCGCATCAAGGCTGCCTCAGTCGCCCGTTTCGACACCCACAACACTCGTCAACAACGCGGTACCGCTACTTTCTCCGACGTTCACACAGCAGATTGCTTCTGCATCAGACTCGACATTCGACGAAACGATGGCCTCTCTGGCAGCCCTCGTCGCGTCAGGAACAGCATCCGCTGCAGCTGGTCACTCTGCCAGTCACCATTCCTGTCCAACCTGCACAGCAAAGAAGCAGCTAGCTCTCATGGATGCCTGGAAACCTGCAGGCTCAGCTACACACTCTGGAACTTCGAAAAAAAGTCATCACAAGGTAAGAGCAAACACCATGATTGAAATATTGAAGCCTTTACTCTCCCATAGTACTCCTCTTCTTCATCTGTATCCACCGACAAAACCCTCCTCTCCCTCATTGAACAAGAACGCTCCAAATACCTCCTCCTGGAAAGCACCCACACCGCCCTCCTCTCGCAACTCTCCCACCTCCACCAAGCGCATCGCGCCGACATGGCTCGCCTCTCAGCCCAACACGTTCACACTCTCAACAACACGCGCCTTGACATGCGCGACCAAAACGACCGCGTCGGCCGCGCCGCTCGCGTCCTCGTCAGCCTCCTCAACCGCCATGCCGCAGTGCAACCAGGCAGTGACCCTGGCGTACTCCTCGACGCGCACAGCCTGCTTCTAGACTCTACCGCCGGAGGTGGCACGGGGCTCCGCGACCCCGCGGCCGTCGTCGAGGCACTGGTGGGGCGCGTGGATGCGACGCTGCGTGCGTATGCGGACCGCGTGGATGCCGGAGAGGCACGCGAGCGCGACGTGGAGGCGCGGAGGGGGGTCGTTGCGGACAAGTTGGAGACGCGGGAGGCCGAGCTGCGACGGATGGCTGTCTATGCGCAAGGGAAGGAAGCGGAGTTGGCAGGGGAAAGAGAGAGTCGTGTCAAGTTGGAGGTGAAGGCGGTGCATTTGGAGCGCGCGCTGGCTGCTGCGAATTCGGAGGCGCAGCGCATTGGAGAGGTGGCGCGGGTGCAGGAACGAGAGGCTGGGGAGGTTCCCGGGCTGAGGGATCGGTTGGACAACGCGAAAAAGACGGTGGATGATTTATCGCGAAGGGAGAAGATGTATTTGGAGGAGATTGAAGTTTTGGCAACGAGAGAACGGAAATTGGCTGGTGAACTTGAGGCGACCTCTAAAGCATACTCTGCAAAGTGCAAGGAGGTGGAGACACTGACGGTTTCACACGGCAAGGAGTCACAGTCCTTCAAAGATTTGGAAGCGCGGTTACGCAAGGATTTGAACGAAAGCTACCGGATCGGAATGCAACATGCAGAGGAGCTCACAGTCATGGAAAAAAACCTTCGTGCAACACAGCAGGAGGCTGGGACAATGAAGGATCGCCTCCATGAGCAGTCAGCACAGCTGCAGGAGCTGCGGCAACATCTTCAGCAGCGAGAATCAGAGCTGTCTATTCAACGGCAACTAGAACTAGATTTGCGCCTCGAACTTCAGTCCTTGCGAAATGCTGCCGACTCGAGCGCGGCGGAATTGGCGACTCTTGATCGGCAGCTGGCCGACACTCGGCAGCGCCTTGATGCGGAGAGCGTGTCCAAAACAACACTGCAACAACAAAACACATCACGATTAGGAATGGTGGCTGAAAAGATTGGGCACTTACAGCAAAGCCTGAACGAAACGCAGCATCAGCTGGCAGAGTTTCGAGAGACAGAGGCGACGCTTCGAGCGACTTTACGGCAGCGAGAAGACCTCCTTGCGCAACAGGCGAAAAAGATTGCAGAGCTGGAGATGGAAATTTCAGAATTGCAAGGATCGCTCAATAGTGAAAGTGCAGCTCTTGAGAATGTCAAGTCGAAGAAGAAAGAGGAGCTTATGGCAGTACAAGAAAAGTTTGCACTCGCCAAGGAGGCTATGGAAAAGGAAGTGATGAGTTTAAGAAATCAGCTGAGCTCAAAGAGCGCTACCGTGTCGTCACAAGGCGAGGAGTTGTCAAAGATCAAGGTGAGAAAGAGTAATTGGCACGAACTTGGCACCATACTCACCGTTTCCAAAAATATGTTAGATTGAGTTATCCGAGCTTACTGCCGACCGGTTCCGCCTTGAAGCCCGCTGCGCCGAACTTTTGGCCCATGAGTCCACGAACTCTCGTCAAAATTCCAACATTGCTCAGCTTCTAAAGCAAAAAGAGCAAGACCTTGCCATCATGGGAATCAAGCACGAAGCGCTTGTGGAGCAAGTACGCTTGCTGGAAGAGGAGCTTCGCATGTACAGGGAATCCACTTCGTACGCAAGTCGAGCCGCGCAACAGGACGCAGCCTCCGCAGTCAGTGCTGCTGCCTCCTCTTCAGCAGCTGAATTCAAGCGATCTGCGCTTCAAAACTCAGTCGAGATTCGTCGCCTTCAAAATGAGGCAACGGAGAGGAAGGAGAGCAGCCTGTATGGACTCGGTTCGAACGTGAACTCGTCTTTGGCTGGCGTCAGTGCGGGACCCAGCGCCAATATTCCGTCTGCGTACTCACTTTTGCGACAATCTTCGAATCTCTCCCAAACGGGGAGCAAACTGAGTGGCGATAGGAGTCGAAGTAACTCAAACTTGATTACCCTGAGCCCAGTCGTGCCCAGGAGCAGCAATTTCGACCAAAGTAAGCAGTATGTCAATATTGGTGGGCTCGATGACTACTCTTTGTCCTTTGCTGGAGAATTGTTAGGGCGAAAATGAAGAACTGACCTCAGATCTCGTTCTCTTTGTCTATCAGGATTTGGGTTTAAGTTAACTAATAGTAAAAGTTCGTTGTGATATTTAGTCTGACAGGGAAACGTTGAAAATAAATCTTTATTTATTCACCCCAATTGAAGGACTGCATGTTACGCATAATAGTTATGTCGTGTCCATGAGACTTCACTCATTCGTCACCATAACTTTAATTTTTCTGTAGAATTGTTGCCTGCATTCGCTTTGTAGTTAATGGATTTGGAAACTGGAAGTCACGAATGGGCCATCCGAACCACATTTCACTCAACTGAAAAAAATTGCTTCTTTTCCCTTAAGTCATACCTCTCGAGGCCTTTGCACCAGTTGTCCTATGCGAATCAAAACTGTGGCTTGAAGCTTGGCCAGCTCCTTCCAATGGCCATTTCTTCAATCGCGAACTTAACTATCTTTATACTATCGAACTCAAACCCCAGGCGAAGAAACAAGAATGGACAAAGGGACTTGGAATGATTGGTTTTCTGTGAAAACTGTTATTTGGCGAGATGGCGATTTGGGCAAAGGTACTTCCTCATCGGTGATTTCCTGTCTCTCTTTAAAATCAGTACCTCACAGCCGTTGAATGCTAATTTTATTGAAAATCGTCTCAGAGGGGGATGCCTGCATATTCATCCAATCCCAACGCCAAGTTCATATTCTAAACAATAAGAAACCATTCGTTAGTCCTCTGAACAAAAGTCGAAAGAAAGAGTGCATGAAATACAAACCTGCAATGCCTGGGTAGCCGCACCCTTCAATAAGTTGTCGATCGTGGCGACCACCACCACCCTCTTGCCTGCGCTTCCAACCCCAAACCCACCCACATGCACGCCATGCTGGTTCTGAATATCCCGCACCTCCGGAATTTCCCCGGCTTTGTACACCTTGATGAGCTTCTGGCCCGCGTAAAACTCCTCATAGAGTGCCTGCACGTCGCCCGGGGTCACGCTCTTGGTGACTGGGATGGAGGCTGTGAGAGAGATGCCGCGGAAAAACTGACCCACGTGGGGCACAAAAGCCACTTCGAGGGGCGCGCTGTTGGACAGAAAACCGCGGGAAAGCTGGTGTGCGATTTCACGTTCGTGGATGTGGCCCGTCAGAGAGTAGGGCATCAAATTGTCCTTGAGGAGGTTCACGTCGTTTTTGGGGGATGGGTTGGTGCCAGCGCCACTGTATCCACTCACTTGGTTGGTTGGTTATGATTTGACACGGTGGAAGTAAGAACTTTGAAAGGTCACATCGCCAAGGACTACTCACCTCCAAAGATGGAAACACCAGACAATCCTGGCAAGACAAAACCCGCCTTCACCAAAGGCGCCAACGCAACCTGCGACCCAGTCGCATAGCAACCTGGGTTCGAAATCCGAATCGCCTTCTTGATCAAGTCGCGGCCATACAGCTCAGGCAGCCCATATGTCCACGAGTCCGTGAATCGGTAATCCGCGCTTAAGTCCACTACAACAGCCTTCGATTGCACCCTCTCTAACGCATCCACAAACGGTTTGCACACCTTGTTGGGCAGCGCGAGCACCCATGCGTCCACGTCGTCGTGTGCGGGGAGGTCCTGCGGGCTAAGGTTGCTGTACGTGACGCTCGCGCTCGCGTAGTCCGCAACCGGCTTACCGTTCAGCTCGCGGGAGGAAACGTGGCTCAAGACGAGCGAAGGGTGATTGTCGATGAGTTTGATTAGCTCCTGGCCAGTGTATCCGCGCGCGCCAATGATTCCCACTTTCCGCACCGAGGCGGTCTTGGAGGCGTAGCCGCGGCGTTGTTGGAGTCCAAAAACGCCTGCAGAAGTGGAAGTGAAGGAGCGGCTTCCAGCGGGGTTCACCTTGACGGGTCCAGTACCGGAGGAACTGCTGCCAATGAGGCGCGCCACGAGCTTCTGGACCACGTTAAGGTTGTCGACGCCAGACCAGAAAAGGACTTTGTCGTTCTCCGTGTACGAACCGTCGGCGCGTTCAAAGTACCAGCTGAGGTTAGGGTCATTCTTGCGGACAACCCAAGCAAGGTTGTCAAAGTCCTTGCGGAGCACACTCCAGAGATTGTCCGTGACGTTGTTGAGAGCGGCAGACTTGGTGCTCACAAACTTCTCGACAATGTGAGGTTCAGTCGGGTCGGCAGGGGTGATGACACTGGCAAAAATGTCATAGCCGGTGTCCCCATAGACGGTCGCGTTGCGCGACTCGAGCGATTTGAGGTAGCTGGCAACGCTGGAGCTTCCATCCAAGATTTGTGGATCATTTTCCTGAAGGAGGTTGCGGAGTTTGTCCACATCAGTGCTCGCCACGGCCTTAGGCCCTGCGTATTTGAAAATACGATTTCCACGACGAATAAGAGTACCAGCTCCAGAGTGCGTGAACAGCTCCTTGTGGAGGTGATCCGCTGAAATGATGGAGACTGAAGAGGAGCGTGGGAGTCTCATCAGGAGGTCGTGTATTTCGCGAATCTTGAGCTTGGTGCCGTACTTGACCCATGGCTCCTTCATTAAGTCTTCGTATTCCTGTGAATGCATAAGGGAAACTTCTGGTCAAGGTTCGGCAAGTCAAGTCACCTCATCCAAGTTGATAACATCAATACGCTTCTTGGTAACTCCGTGGAAGAGACCACCCTTCTCATTGAGATACACAATCTTGAGAGGTTCCAAAACGCTAGCCAGCTCTCCAGCCGCCACATCGGCATTGACATTCACAATCTGGCCATCAGGAGTCTCGGCAAGCGAAGTGAGGATGGGCAAAGCTCCAGCGCGAATGCTAGACTCAATCAAGGCCTTGTTGACGTGCGTTATCTTTCCGACAAGCTTGTACCTGACGGATCCAAACAACTCTCTTCAGCAGAAGACCAAAAAAAGGAAATGACAATTGGATACTCCACTTTTCCTTGTCCAAGTACTCTGCTGTGAAAACGCCGCCATTAATGGGTCGCGCGCGTGTCCCCAGTCGCTCTAGCGCCTCCACCAGCTTCAGGTTTTCCTCTGCAAACACCTTGCGCGCAATGTTGAGCGTTTTCTCGTCCGTGATGCGGATGCCATCAATGTAGTCTGGTTCAATGCCCGCATCCTCGAGTAGGCCGTTGAGCTGGGGACCCGCGCCGTGCACCACAATGGGGTAAAGTCCCACGCGGTTGAGGAAGGTGAGGGAGGACGCGAGCGAGTCCAAGCTGTCTGTAAGTACGGCGCCTCCGACCTTTTTGTGGCGGTCGTGGTGGTTTTGTTTTTTTCGGGCGTGTCAGATTTCCGATGATGATGTGGTCACAGAAAGAGGCGAGATAACGATGAGAGGAGGACAACCTTGATAACGGCAAACTGGTGGCTCTCGACTGAGCTAAAGAGACTGAGGTACTGGTCAATTTCTCTCTTTGAGCCGAGGTTGTAGAGCCTGTTGTGTTTGCGGTCACCAAGCGAGATAAGGAAAACGGCATGCGGCCAAACCCCCGGAAACGAAATCCGCACTATCCACTACTCACAACTTCACGATCGTCTCCTTCTCGCTCATGTCCTCGACGTACGCGCGCGTTGTCGACATATCCCGCGTCAGCAGCGCCCGAGATGAAACGGCGGCGGTCGTGGCCATAGGCGCAACCGCCGCGGATCGCGCGCGAAACAGGCTCTGCGTCCATGCCGCACTTGCTGCAATGCGCGCAGAGGTGGTTGCGGCGGCAGGAGAGGAGGAGGCATGGCAGGAGACGCCGCTTCGAAGGGTTCGCAACATCATTTTCGATGGGGCAAGGAAATCGAGCACAACTGCAGGGGCAGTTTCAGATGAATGAAGTATGTACGAATCAAAAATGTGTACTTTGTAGCATTGGAGAAAGGGAGAAGAGGCTCTTGCATAGGCCCAACAACAAAAGGGGGAAAAAAGTAAAGTAAGAGTTACTGAACTGGACCCCAAATACGGAACGGAACCCAAAAAAGACACGTTGCATTCAGATAATGCCCTCAAAAGTGGTTTTGGTTGTAGAGGCGTGACACGACAAACGCCGCCACGACCACAATGCCCGCACTCAACGCCACATTGACCGATAACGGCGCCTCCTGCAGAAATTCAACAACGCCTTTGCTTGCAGGTGGCACTGACGACGTCGGGCTCACCGCATCTTTCGCCCCCGCCCCCGTATCCGCCGTCGCCGGCGGAGCACCCACCGCGTAAGCACTCGCAGCCGGAGCATCACCGACCCTCAAACAAAGCTTCTCTCCCAACCGCCGCGCCATGTTCACAGCCTCCTCCAAATCAGCGTCCACACTCAACAGGACCCAATCGCCGTCATCGTCCTCGTAACTCAAGCGCAGCGAGGCGCCACCGTCTGCACATCCCAGGCGGCCACTCACAATCGCGCGCAAGTCCGCAAGCGTGGTCCCAAGCACGACACTAAAGCGCACGAGCTTGCCCCGCGCGGGGTCCGTCAACTTGATCTGCACGCGGTTACCGCTCGCGCTTGCTCCCGAGAGACTGTTGGTCTCGTCATTGTACACGCTCGTGCCTGGGCTCGAGAGTCCCACCGCAGCTCCCGGGCCACCGCCCATCATGGTGCGGTGTAGGGTTGGTTCCATAAGCATGGAGGGCGGAATCACGCCGCCGCCACTATAGGGCGGGATCTCGCCGTTGCTGCT
Source organism: Chytriomyces sp. MP71 (assembly GCA_025201725.1). Classification (NCBI taxonomy): domain Eukaryota; kingdom Fungi; phylum Chytridiomycota; class Chytridiomycetes; order Chytridiales; family Chytriomycetaceae; genus Chytriomyces; species Chytriomyces sp. MP71. The sequence goes on along the minus strand of MU614563.1, from coordinate 14,970 downwards.
GAGGGGTCCACGCAGCTGGGCCGGGATGCTCTGGCGGTTCCCGGTGGTCATGTAGCTGTTGCGGGCGCTGGGGTTGGTCGCGGCGGGCGCAGTATAATAGGACTGGTTACTGAGGGCGCTCGCGCGTGCCGGGTCGAGGCTGTAGCGGTAGTGGCTGCCGTGATCGTCGCTGAGAGCTTCGGACCCTGCATTGGATTCCGTGTCAACGCTAGACCAGGTGCTATTCCAAAAGTTGTTCCAAAGCGGGCCTGAGGCTTCTGCTGTGGTGAACGTGGCTTCTCCATGGTTCTCTTTTTTGATCTGTGGGAAACGCCGCATTGGATCGCGGATAAAGAACGGTGGTGGGCAGATGTGGGGATAATCATATTCAGAAGGGTAGTTGAAGCACGTGTGGAAAATGGTAGCGCGTACAAAGCAAGGTGGGGTTATTCGGGTGAGGCGTGATAACGGGGGAGGTACGAACCAGATAATCCAGCATGGACATGGTCAGCGTCAGGACATCCACGAGACCAATTGGGGCCGATCCATCAACAACTGGAAGATGCAAGTAACGTCCGGCTATTAAGGCGTTGATTAAATGAGATATTCCGAAGTTACAAGGAGGAAGTCGGGGACGAAAAGAACCGCACTGTGGAGAGTCTTGAGTGCATCCAGAATAGAGGTGGAAGGGCTGGCACTTTTTGGGTTTGGGGTCTAACGAGGGGGGTATTAGAAATCGTGACTCAATTAAGGGGGGTGGGTGGGGAACAAACCATGATCTGCGAGATTGGAGTGGTGGCGGGATCCAGCCCTGTAGCCACGACGCGGGTGACGAGATCCTTAGTGGTTGCAATGCCTGCGAGGGTGTGGTCTGCGCCAGAGATTTCCGAGACTGCAACAAGCAAGACGCCAGTCTCGTGCCCGTCGCGCATAATGCGGGCAACATCCCTGACGGGGGCGTCAACGGGGACGAGTGGAGCGGGACCGCGTGCGCGAAGAACTGCGGCGAGGTCGGGACAGCGATCTGTTGCAGAGGAGGCGTTGACCTTGCGATCGAGGTCGTCGAGCTTGTCGAAAACGAGCTTTGTAATATCGAGCAAACCGACTATATTTGTAGACGGATCTTCCTCGTCATCATCGTCCTCTTCCTCTTCGTCGTCATCGTCGTCGTCGTCGTCGTCGTCGTCGCGCTGCCTCGCATCAGATGTTGAGATGACCGGCAGATGCCTGAACCTGCGCTGAACCATGATGCCGAGCGCCTCATTACGCAGTCCGGTCTCGTACACAGCGAGTGGGTCACGGGTCATCACGTCGCGTACGAGTGTAGCGCGCGGGTCGCGGCCCTCAGCGAGAACCCGGTTCACAATATCGCGGTCGCTCATGATCCCGTTCAGCTGCCCATCGCTGTTCACAACCAGCACAGCGTCCGCGCGCTTCGACGCCATCAGTTGCGCTGCCTGCGATACACGCGCCGTCTCAATCACCGTGATGGCCGCTGCCTGAATCCCAGCGGCATTGCATTTCAGTTTCGCGCCCCGTCCCACTCCCTCATTCAGTTAACACAAAATACATACAGGATGCAGGCTCGCAACGGTCTTCGCGGCTTTAGGCGTACGTCCGCCTGGCTTGCTGCTCATATGTTTTTCTTGGATGCGATTTTTGCTCGGATCAACTGTGACCTCAACACACCGCCGCCAGTCTTCACCACAGTTCCCTCTAATAAAAAATTTGTTGAAAGGAGCACGGAGAGAGTACATTGTTCCTCAGTCTGTGAACAAGACGCGTGTGTGTCGAAAGGCGATTGTGCCCTGCATCTCCTGGAGGAGCAATGCGCCCTGTCACGAAATCGCGGGAGCGGACTGCGCGGGGGCCACCGCCCGCATCCTATTGTTTTTGATGCGGTGCGCCTGCTGGAAACCCACGTGACCAGAAGCAGTCTGCCCGGAATATGCCACCTGCTCCAGTCAGCGCGGCTCAGCTGCGGTCCATGATTGCGCAGAGCGCCAAACACGTTCAGACGCAGGTTTCGCTGAAGCAGATGGTCGAGTTTGGTGAGGATCGCGCCTGTCGCTGGCCACCGCGCCTCCCCGCGCCGTCTCTCCTCTGGAGGTAAAGTCCCCCTCCCTGACACGCGAGCACCACCAGGCCGCACACCCTCCCAGGCTACCCTCCTACGAGCTGCACAGTTTATACACCATGAGCTGCCAATCCGACTCGCCCGGCGCGTTGTCGAGCTCGAGAACTTGCCCTACAGCCTCAGCAACATGTCCTCCGTGAAAAAGGTGCGTGTCTCCCATTTCAGCCTTCTAGTTGATGCGCACAACTGAAGAGTACGCGGCCCGATAGGTTGCCGAGTGGTACCAACAGAGTTACGTGGACCTTGTCAACTTCCCGCCCCCGGAAGAGTGCGGCCTTCCCCGCTCCATCCTGCGCGATATCTCTCTTACTGAAGAAGACGGTGTAACGAAAACGGCCACAGAAGGTGCGTGATCGCGGTTTCCCCGCCACCTACACTGCCTTTTGCCCCTCCCACGAGGCCACCACCATCCCCACCCGTACCCTTACGAAATACCTTGTCCAGGCAAAACCACCAAGTCGATCACAGACGCGACTCTTGTCAAACAAATCACCGATTACAACGCCAAATTCGTCAATTGCATAGAAAATATCAAGAAGCGGCACGATCCAGTCGCGATCAACATGGCCCAGGGCATCCAGGAGCTCAAAGCCCACTGGAAAGCCACCAAATCGAAGCCCATCGTGCACAATCGCGCGATACGCGGCCCCGACGACGCGCGTCCCTCCTCGCCGCACGATGCGGAGCTCACGAAAGAGGCAGTCGAGAATCTGCTCCCGACGGACCTTCAGTCGTTTCTGGACCGCTTTTATATGTCGCGCATCGGCATTCGCATGCTGATTGGGCAGCATGTCGCGCTGGCCAAGGCTTCTATGGCCGGGAGCAAGAGTCCAGCGGATTACGTGGGCATCATTTGCACGCGGACCTCCATTCGGGATGTAGTGAATCAGGCTGCGGAGCATGCGCAGGGCGTCTTACAGGTACGATGCTCCCGCCATTTTGGCCTCCCTTATCTCGCAGCAACTCAATGTCCACCTTTTATTCATGTGCGCGCTAGGACACAATGGGCGTCTTTAGCCCACCCGAGATCAAGCTCTTCATTTCGCATTCTGGCGTGACAGGGAGCAAGGTGGACCAGGCCGTGGACGACGTGCACTTTATGTACGTCCCCTCTCACCTGCACCACTGTCTCTTTGAAATCTTCAAGAACTCGCTCCGCGCGGTCGTGGAGACACATGGCCTGGACATGGACGGCGAATACCCACCCATCAAGGTGGTTGTTGCCGAAGGGAACGAGGACATTACAATCAAGGTCAGCGACGAAGGGGGCGGTATTCCTCGCAGCGGGATGCCCCTCATTTGGACCTATCTCTATACGACGGCGCCCAAGCAGGACTTGGAAGACGCCAAGAGTGGCGATTATCGCGCGCCGATGGCGGGGTGAGCCTTGAGCGTTGTTTCTCAAAAATCTCCCTTGTTCCGCTCATGTGGCTCACTGTTCCATCCCATGTTTTAAAACAGATTCGGGTATGGGCTTCCGCTCTCGAGACTGTATTTGCAATTCTTTGGCGGAGACCTCAAAATTATTAGCATGGAAGGATTTGGGACGGACGCATATTTGCATCTGAACCGGTTGAGTGACAGCGAGGAGCCGCTTCCATCCTGATTTGTCGCTTCATGTGTTGGAATACAAAGCATTTCTGTTCAACGGAAGTGAAATTGGATGGTTGCGGATGAAGGAGGATGAAGGTGTGAATCGTAGTGGATTTACTGAATTTGGCAGCGGCGGTGGCCTGTAATCTATTCTGTGGTCCCATGGACGAACCCACAGATTTCGGACAAGGGCAAGTGCCGTAGACAATGTCCACGAATGCGTACTTCCAATCCTAAATGCCGTGGTACAAAATATCATGACTTCACGAGCGCTCTGAAGGTTCTCAGCCTACGCGGCGGACGCTCTGGATCCCTTTTGGGTGAATTTGATAGCTCTATTTCTCCAGCCAGGGCAGGCACTCTAAACGATTGTCCCTATAACAAAGCCACAATAATGGTACAATATAACTATGCATCCAATGAGTAGGTTACCGCTTGCACATACGTAGAATTCCCGTACAAGTAAAACAAGGAGAAATTGGTATTAGAGTAATCCATGATCGTCCTCCATTCACTCAGGAGATACTTAAGATATTAATGAAATTGGGTTGGCAATAAAGCATGTTTGTTCTCCCATATTTTTTCGGATCTGGTGTTCATGCGTTCAATCGTTCACTGTGGTCCAGCGGCCAACTTTGAATCAAAAAGGATGCAAGAGCTCCAGGTAGATCTACATCCTCTTCAATGTCTACCAGCATCTCTTCATTGTCTGGCACTACCACTGCTCGTCGCCTGCTTCACGATCTAAATGAGTTGATCAAAGCTCCTGTTGCATTCGCGGATGCACGGCCAGTCCATGATGAAAACCTCCTTGAATGGCATGGAAACTTTAAGCAAAAGAAAGGTGAGAATTATGCCCTGCAATTGGAGGCATGAGAAAGCTTGCTGACTGTGCCATCACTAGGGCCATTCTCTGAGGCACCGCTGCACTTCAAACTCGAGTTCCCCGAGAACTACCCTACCTCTCCACCACGTATTCTCCTCTGTTCGCCCTTGCCTCATCCCAACGTTTTCAACGAGCCCAAAAGGCCTGGATTCTATCGCATTTGTCTCGACATGCTGGAAACAGGCACCTATGCCGACCCGTCTAGTTCAGCCAACGGTACCTTTCCCTACTCTGGCTGGAGCACTTCCTACACGGTCCGCAGTATTATGATGCAACTCCAGACTTTCCTCTTGGACAGAAACAACGGCCAGTCCGAGCGCATCATGATTGCCGACAATCATGCTAAGCGCTATGAGTGTCCGAACTGCACACACAAACCGGGTGCCCCTTGGCCGGTCGCGTTGGAACAAGTCGTGGAGTGTCGGGAGGCCATCTACATTGAGCGACCATTTGTCAAGTCGTTGCTGGAACTAGCTGCTGCCAAGCGGTACAAGATGAACGCGGTGAGCGAGCGGGAACGGGAAATTCAGGCCCAAATGGAGCTGGAGGCGCAGTTTATGGGAGCACTAGATGCTGCAAAGCGTGTGAAAGTGGACTTTGTATCGGCGGTGGTGGCTTCAGTGTCTAGTGACGGTGGTTCTCAGGCTTTCATTCCTGCTTCAACATCCATGTTTTCGGTTCTGAAAGACGACGACGACGGGTCTGTTGCTGTCTGTGCCGAGCCCATGCCGAAACCAATTGGTTTTATGCAGACTCCAGCCACCCTTCCTCTTCCAGCTTCCCCTGACATCAATCTGGCTCCCGAAGCTGCCACATCGTCTGCTCAGGTCCTTATTGCGTCTCCAGCGCTGACCAAGACGGCCTTGAAGAACAAGAAGCGTAACAAGAAGAGGAAAGCCGCCAACATCTCCATCAGCGATAATGTTAGTCTGGACGTTGGACCATCAGATCTTGCGGTGGTTGAGGACTCCTTCTGCTGGGCCGATGACTACCAAGAACCAGAAAAGCCCGTCGAGTACGAGACTTCTTTCGCCCTGTCAGACAAGATTGGCCCTTTTTCCATGATACCGTACGATCTTATGCTTCAAATCCTGAGTGATCTGCCGGTTCAATCAATCATGGTCCTCTCCCAGACATGTAAGTTTTTCAACACGGCCACGGAAGACGGCTTCCTATGGAAACACCTGTATGGCAGTCTGGACGCCAAACTAAAGCTTCGTGGCGCTTCACTGGGGGACTGGAAGCATGTTTACCGCATCCAAGTGATGGGCGTTGTGGAGGACTTGCGATGCTTCCATCGCAAGGTCTCGTTCAAGGAAGACGTCTTGGGGGTGCCCATTGAGTTCACTGTCAATCCAGTCAAGCAAACCATCGACTACATGCACTCGACCATGGAGTTCTTGTCTGCTTCAGCGTTTCGCGTGGACAACGTGCGGAAGACGGTGTGGTCTGAGGCGTTCAGCGAGTGGTTGCCGTTGTACTTGTCGTACGACCACTTTCAACGGGCTCTTCCTTCTCTCAAAAAGTCGTTTGTTCGCTTGACACCTCACATCAAGTCAAGGGGGTTCGATCCGTCTATGGTGCTGGAAGTCCTTCCGAAGCTGATGAACACGCAGCTCGTCCTTCTTTGTGACAATGGTTTGCACAACTCCGACGCCTTCTTGGTCAACTACTTTCAGATCCATCGTCTCTTCTTGGCGATGGTATATGAGTTTCCTCAGCTCAAGAACACAATTTTGGCCAAATTGCGGGAGTTTGCCCGGTTGCCTTCTCGCCGCGTCAAAACAGCTCTACCATCTCTTGGAGACTTGATTCCGATCATGAGCGTTCTTGGGGAGCCAATGAAGGCTTGGCAAAATGTGGGTCCTTTGCTACTCAAGGAAACAATGACCCGCCAAGTTTTGTGGGCTTGCCGCTACCAGCCTTCGCTTGCTAAACTCGCTCCTTTGAAGTGCAAGGACCAGGTCGAGGAGGATCGCATCAAGGACACGTTTGACGGGGCTGCCACCTCTCTCAAGCTCGTGGCCACTCATGCCGCCGTGTTCAACGCCATCAGTCGCTACGACAGCGTGGTCAAACTTGCAGAGAGTCACGACCTCTTCTATGGACGCCCACTCAACCACTTCCTCGCGGCACTCAAGGCTGAAGTTTCGAAAATCCTATCTGCCACGAGCTTCAAGGAAATCATCCCCTTCTTCCACTTGCCACGTCTTCCCTTTGCATACCCTACTTATTCACCGTCAAAGCTGACGGAGTGCCTTCGCAATTGCATCGTCCAGTCTTTGGCCAACGGGTATCATAGCAAAAACATGGACTTTTCCCGGATCCACCGAAGCGGTGTTTCCAAAATTCTGCGCAAGGGTCAGTCCTACCGCTGTGCACCCAACATCAAAAAAATCGTGATGGAAGAGTCGTGGGGTGTTGGTGGTCTGTCCACCTACCTTGATGCCACAGCATTCACGTATGACTTCAATGGCAAACAGCTTGAGCTCGTCGACTACAGGCGACACTCCGCTCACGAGGGCGCCATTAGACATTCGGGTGACATAGTGGTTGGAGAGCGAGGATCACACAAAATCACCATTGACACTAAAAAACTTCCGGCCAAGGTCCAGACGCTTGTGTTCACAATGACCTCGTGGACGACAACACTTCCAAACATTCTGTCACCTGAGGTCCGCCTATTTGACGCAGACAGCATGACGGAGCTTTGCCAGTACTCCTTCGATGAGTGTGCTCGTGCGGGAAACAACACGTGTGTTGTGATGTGCACTCTTCGTCGCGAGACGGTCTCTGGGATTTGGAATGTGAAAGCATTGGGTAAAATAGGAAAAGGCACGGCGATGTGTTACACACCAGTGCTTGAGATGATAGGGAAGGAGAAAATGGTTTAACCTTGTATCAATAAATACTGTATAAAAACCGCAATAATTCTGATCATCTGAGTATATTGTATTATTCTTTTCCACAATGGAGTTCTGCAGTGCTGTGCCATGCCACTTGGAAAGGGAAACATTGGCAGCCACAGCAAGATTTTTTCACAAATGCCTCCCACTGACACACTTGGAGCCCACCGAGCGAAAGCTATACTTGCCGGCTTCGCCATCGCGTCCCTCGTCACTTCGCTGGCTCTGGTGACCATGGCTGCCATGGTTTTCCCGCTTCACCATGCAGCGCCACCCAAACCAAGCACCGTCGATCCCAGCACTCGCCAAGAACCCTGCCGCGACGCGCTTCTCGCCAGGACCCCGCTTTGCAACACTATGCTCTCGCACGAGGAGCGCGCGACCCAGTTTGTGCAGATGCTCACCCTCGAGGAGAAGGCGCGTGAAATGGGGCACGAGGCGAAGGGCGTCGAGAGGCTCGGTCTTGCCCCGTATTTGTGGTGGAACGAGGCTCTGCATGGGTGAGAAAAACGTCCTCTTGGTCTTCCAAACATGCAGAAATGTTGATGCATTCCTCAGCGTGGGGTACGTAAACTGCGTGGAAGAGAAGGGACGCAGGTTCTGTGCATCCGTGTTCCCCGCACCACTCGCACAGGCTGCCACATTCAACATGGACCTTGTGGCCAGGGTGGCACGTGCCACTTCCGACGAAGCGCGCGCGTTGCACACTTTCAATGGTGGTTATTCTGGACTAAATGTCTGGGCTCCTCACATCAACATTTACCGCGACCCACGTTGGTTAGTCGAAGTGTGGTGTGGATTTATAGCTGTTGGTTGAGTCTGCTGTAACAGGGGCCGCGGTCAAGAGACACCAGGCGAAGACCCTTTCCTGACCACAAACTACGCTCTCAATTTCATCAAGACGATGCAGGAGAAAAAGCAAGGATACCCCAAGCTGACTGCCACACTTAAGCACTTTGCTGTGTGAGTTTCTTTGATTCGCCCCATGAAATATGGTTAAGTCACACTTTTCGTCACAGATACAATGTCGAAAAGGACCGCAACAGCTACAATGCTGTAGTTTCAAAAGTAGATTTGTATCAAACATTTCTTCCCGCTTTCAAGTCAGCGATTGAGGATGCCAAGGCTGGAAGTGTAATGTGTTCTTACAACGCCGTGAACGGAGTTCCATCTTGTGCAAGCGCTTTCTTGTTGCAAGACGTACTACGTAGTTCTTGGAAGTTTCCTGGATTCGTGGTCTCAGACTGGTGAGTTTTGAACCCTTACCCTCGAATGAGGTGATTCCCATTCTTATCCCTGGAAAAACCAAGTGGCGCTATCGGTGACATCTATTCGAACCATAAGTTCAACAAGACTGTGACGGAGGCCGCTGCACAGGCGGTGCTCGCTGGCACAGACTTGGACTGTGGGGGAGAATACATCAATTTGCCTGAATCCGTGCACGAAGGTCTTCTTACCGAACATGATGTGGATCGTTCCCTTATCCGTCTCTACAAGGGTCGTCTTGAATTGGGCATTTTTGATTCGTTTGAACTGCAAGACTACAACAAGTTTCCTCTGGATACTCTGGACAGTGGCAAACATAGGCGCTTGGCGAGGGATGGCGCGCGCCAGTCTTTTGTGCTGCTCAAGAATGAAGGGAAACGGCTCCCTTTGAACGGCCAGCTGGACAAGCCTATTGCCGTGATTGGCCCGCACTCGACGACGACGACGGAGCTCTTGAGCAACTATTTGCCATACCAGCTAGGACCCGTGAACAACATTGTTGACGGACTTCGGGCCGCCTTTACAATGGCCAAGATAACTTCTATCCAAGGTGTTCATTTCGAGGGAACGGATGGCGTCCAGATTGACGAGGCCGTCTCCTTGGCTTCTTCCGCTGAGCTGGTTATTCTCACACTTGGTATGGATCGTAGCGTAGAAGATGAGGGACATGACCGGGACCACATTGAGTTGCCGGGTCTCCAACTGCAGCTTCTGCAGCGCGTGGCTGCAGCCTCACGAAACCCCGTTGTCCTTGTAGTCATTGGTGGAGGCAGTTTGGACCTCACTTGGGCGCAGGAAAGCCCCTACGTTGGCGCCATTCTGTACGGATTCTACCCGGGCATGGAAACTGCGTCTGGTTTGGCTGATGTGCTCACGGGTGCGTACAGTCCAGCGGGACGCTTGCCTATCACGTTTTATCCTGCAGACTACATCAAGCTGGTGGACCTCTCACGACCAGATATGCATGAAGGCCCTGGAAGGACGTACCGCTTCTACACAGACAAGCCTCAGTATCCGTTTGGGTTTGGACTGTCATACACGCATTTTAAGTACAAGGTGCAGTACCCTTCGGATGATGTCCTGCGTGTTGCCAACAACGGTGCGGTCAAGTTTGAGATGACTGTCCAAAACGTGGGAGAGGTTGCTAGTGACCATAGCGTGTTGGCTTTTGTGCACACGAGTCTGGAAGGTTGCCCACTGCGTCAGCTGTTTTGGTTCAAGAGACTCCAAGGAGTCAAGCCGGGGGCGCTGGAGTCGTTGGAGTTCCAGTTTGAGCCGCATTCCGCGTTTTGCGTGAATGCGGAAGGTTTGCGCGTATCTCCGCCGGGCAAGTATACGATTGTGGTAGGGGATGGTGAGGCGGTTGTTGTACGCGATCTGGAAATCTATGCCGCAGCCAGCCTGACTTTGGAAGATCTTTGATGGCGCCCATTTCATGCTACGGATTATATCATTTTAAAAATATGACAACATCAGGGACTGTGGAGGAAGTGATTTAATGTGAGGTTGGATAGCCAAGAAAGATTTGGGTAGAATGTCGACCGAGACGCCCATCCCGATCCCGACACCAGAGCCAGAGGTTATAGCGAATGCGACCGTGAGCGTTGTAGGGACCGTTGTGAAGACACTTACGGAGGATCTGCCGCTGTTTGCGATGTACCTCGTGAGCGATCCGCTCAAGGCCCTTGAGATGAGCCACATGGTTGTGCTGCTGTTCCTGCTCCCGGCGCTCGTACTATGGGTCCAGGGCCAGCTCACGTCCATCAGCAAGACCAAGGAGCTTGACGTGAGTTAGGAACCAGTTTATAATTATCTCATCGTGATAACCATAAACTGCCCCAACATTCCATCGATTCCTACGCATATCGTATGTAACGCATTTCATGCTTCGATCCAATCCCTCCGACACTCTAGCTCAATGCCCCACTCGAGGAGGACGGGCCTTCGTCTGCGGACATTGAGCGCATGCACTCCCAGGCAAAGACGTCACCTCAGAACAAGGCCGTCTGGCAGATTGGTGTGTCTGGCAAGGCCGTGGCAGTCTCGGAGGAGGCGTCACTGCTCGGTTTCAATTTTGCGCGCAACGAGGCCGCCGGACACCCGGCTGCCTCCGAGATCGCCGACACCATCTTCCTCGTTATGATCAAGCCGTTCGAAGGTGTTCCCCGGAGGTACGCTCGCATTTCTTCTTGCTTTCATCGGATAATGTGTTGTGTGGAACTCAATTTGCCTGCTGTCAATTCCCCACGTGACATAACACAGACCCTCTGCCATCGCCTTCCTCCCCTCGCGTGTGTGTTCCGACGCTGTCGTGCAGGAAGTCGCAAAGCGCATTACTTCCATCCTGCCCGACACTCGTGTCACTACCATGGAGGAAATCGAAAAGGACATGCCGGCCCTCATGCAGACTCGCAACGCCGAGATCACGTCAAACCCTAACCTCGCGGCTCCGTCAGTTGTTCAGCAGGCGCAGGCTCAGCAAGCGCAGCTCGCGGCGGCGTCTGGCGCAAAGCCGGTGAAGCAGGTGTTGCCTATGAACCCGACGCCTCCTCGAGGATGCTTCGTGTGCAAGAAAGACATTACAGAAAAGACAAAGCAATGCAGTGCTTGCAAGAGTGTCATTTACTGCTCTGCTGAGTGTGCTGTAAGTCACGAATGATTTTCCGGACCCATCCGCGATCACCAACGATTCAACTCGCATAGACCAAGGACTGGCCAAACCACAAAGTCATGTGCAGCATCTACAAAGCCAACATGCAGCGTCTTTTGGACGAAGATCTCAACAACTTCCCGTTCTCCTTTTACAAGACCGACAAGCGCCTCGACAACTACAACCAGGTTCCCTTCCTTGTACAAAACGATATTCACAACGTGGGTGTGTACCGTCGTCTCTGTCAATGTTTCCAGCAACTGCAGTGGGGCGAGCTCTCTGGAGAACTCGCTGCGCAGATGGATGCAGATGGCGTCAAGGACGACGAGGAGAAACGCTTTGCTCTGAGTGGATTACCCAAGGATCTTTTTCCCTTTGGGCGGCAGTTTAAAAAGGGTCTTGACCCGGAAACAATTGATACGTGGGAAGCCTGGTACAATGCCTACAACCTTTCTTTCTCCAGCCCCGTTGCACTGGTGTTTGAAGTGCCATTGACAGTCTGGTTCTTAATCAAGAAGTTTGCGCCCAAACGCATCGTGAATGGTAGATGGCATTTCCCTTGTTTCTACGAAAGGCGATTCTCATCGAATTATGTTCCTCAGGCCGCCGTCAGTTGACAATTCACCTCCTCGGACCCGAGCGCGAAGCCGACCTGATTCACATCTTCTCTTACCTCCTTCCTCTCCTTCCAAACACGGACATTATCATCCACATGGTCGGCCCCACTGTTTCGAAGCGTCTTCGCTCCGAACACACTTCGTACAGCTTCGCCTCTGGTGACTCTACTCTGAACGTGACCCTCACCTCGAGCGAATACACACCGGTGCACTTTGACTCGTCCTACTTTGGTAGCGTCAACAAGAAGACTCAGGGCACCTCTCCACCCGATTTGGTGCTCGTGCTGAACGGTGGCGTGTTCCAGTATCAGACGTTTGCGCCGACCATCAAGTTGTTGATGGACAAGGGAGCGCGAATTCTGTTTACAGAGCCCATTGAAACGAGCGCGATTGTGATGGGAAAACAGTTTGAGGGGATGAAGTGGAACTTGACTGTGCCCATTGCGGCAAACCCGTTCCGCCAGCCTGTGTTCCAGTGGAAAAAGGAGGTGAACTTGCCTGGTTGGAGCAATGGTTTCTACACTGGTGTGATTCCGCAGTAGTTTGGATGGGGTTGATCTGTTTCATGCCTGTTTATGTTCTTTGAGTTAGGGCGACGTCATGCTGTTGTTGTATGATGGACTTGATGAAGCGTAGGAGTGTGTTTGTGGTGTTTGGTTGATTGTGCTTTTGAATTCGCGCATGGTTTCCCTTTTGTCTGTGAATGAATACGTCGGGGCTTTCGTTTGTTTACCGTTCCCACATCAGATACCACAACCCCCACCCTCCACAACAATGCACCCAAGCTACCACGACGTTGTGGCCAGTCTCCGCACTGAACGGATTGCAGCTTCAGAGGAAGAGGAGCGCGTTCAGGAAGGACTGGACGGCGGATGGCAGGACACACTGTCGCTCACGGACCTATTTGCTGCGCACGCGCTCACAAAAGACGCGCGCTTCGAGAACAGCGTCACCCTCGCCAACGCGCACAGCCGCTACAAGCTCGCCGAAAGCGCGTACTTTGGTGTGGTGCTCAACCATGAGCGCGAACGCGTCTTTCTGAACACTCACGAGCCCTTCTGCGCCGTCGTGGTTGGCGTGCAAGGCGCAGGAAAGTCGCATTCAATGTCCGTCATTCTCGAGAGCTGTCTCCTGAGTTCAGCCGCACTGAGCAACGAGCAAGACACCACCCTGATTACTGCCAGGCAACCCATGTGCGCGCTTGTCCTGCATTACGACCAGAATCCTTCCAGTCTGTGTGAGGCAACGGGCTTGATCTCACCGGCGACGTTCAAGGGGCTCAATGGCGATGTCCCTGCCCTTCCCCCCGACAACATGACTGTTTTGACTAGTCCAACTTTCTACCTTCAACGGCGCGAGTTTTATGATGGCTACTGTGATGTACGCCCGTTACTCTTCTCGTGGGACAACCTATCTGCGGATCACATCAAGAAACTGATGCGCATTGACGACAACGAAAACTTGCTCTACGTGGCGACGCTCATGGCGCTACTTCGAAAGTATCAACGTATTGGACAGAAACCTTCTTTTTCTGACTTCAAGCGTGAAGTGGTGGCGCTGTCAAACATCAAGTCACAAGAAGCGCCACTCATGCAGCGCCTCAACATTCTTGAGAGTTTCTTACTTGAAAGCAAAATCAATGAACACATTCGCAGTCAAGCCACTGACTTGAGCTCACTCGTGAAACCGGGTAATTTGATATCACAGATCCCCTTTTTACAAACACCGAGGTCAACTCCGTCTTTCAATTACTGGTGGAGCAGTTCCGCGTTGCCCCCTTGGAACGAGGAGGTAAAGTCGTCGCGCTCGATGAAGTCCACAAGTTCATGGATGGGACGAAGGCAGATGGACTCAGTCATGCGCTCTTGGCCACGATTCGCCTCATGCGTCACGATGGAATCCGTGTTGTTTTGAGTACACAAAGTCCGTGCGTGCTACCTCCCGAGGTTCTGGAGCTCGTCAGCGTGGCCTTTTTGCACCGTTTCCATTCGCGCGATTGGTTCGGGCATCTGAAATCCAAGATCCCGCTGCGCGAGTGCGATTACGAGCATATTACCAAGTTGAATCCAGGCGAGGCGGTGGTATTTGTGGGCCGTCACTTGTTGGATACCACTGACGAGGTGGCGGGAGTCGGTGCAGGGAGCAAGTTCAAGGTTGGCACCAGGCCTCGCTTCACGGCTGATCGGGGTGCCTCGCGGTTGAACTTGTGATATACAAATTCCAAAATCTATTGCATGAGAAGGATGGCAAGCTTATTATTGATGATAAAGTTTGCGATTTGCGAATAGTATGGCATTGTGTCATTTTCGTTACAATACGGTGGAGCACTGCGTGCTGGTCGAAAAAAACGCAGTATGCAGTAAACCGCTGATTGGTCCATTTCCGAGTTGTTCCCATTCAAATCCCATGATGAACCAAGGCTTTGTCCAAAAAAATCTCCCATTCAACATCATTGACGTCCATTGACACGCGCTTGGCCATGCTTAACGGCTAAAACGCCTATAAAAGCGCCCTTCACCGAGTAAGAGATGACCGTCATCCTCAAGCACTCAAAGCAACTATACCATTCAAGAACATGCTCTCCCTGCTCGCCCTCGCTACCATGGCACTCGCAACCAACACTCCCGATGCCAGTTTGACGGCTCAACCCCACAATCTTCGCCGCCTCCCAGGCCCCATCCTTTCCTCCGTCGACATCCTCCCCCTCTTCTTTGGCAACTCCTCCTATCAAGACCACCTCGTTGACTTTTATCATACCGTCAACCAGTCCGTCTGGTGGTCGGTTCTCGGCCAGTACGGCGTCCAAAATGCCTCCCTCATTGCCTCTGCTCGCATCAACCCGCAAAACACCACAACCACCTTGAACGACGTGGCCGATATCCAGCCCCTCCTTGTCAACCTCATCAAGAGCGAAAGACTCCAAGTCACCCCCAACG